>OZ030013.1:102316457-102606457 GCA_964023405.1 Apodemus agrarius | reverse complement strand
TCTTGTAGGTCTTGATTTAGGTCCAAGTTTCTTAGAGATTTATGTAGCAATTCTGCCAAGATTGCAAATATTATAAATGAGTTAGCTAATAAATGCATCTAACATGCTCTTTACCAGTAAGACATTTTGCCCAAAGTATGTCTGTCTGTCTCCTGGGACTGGTGGGTGAATGCCCAGATCCCTGTCTTTGTTGTCATTTCTCTTTCCTATAACCTAGGACAGTTTTGTATATGTCTAGGTGATATTTTCATATAATCTCAGTTTGTATATTGTATTTTGTACTATGAGCCATTTTATTATTTTCATTGGATAACTAGAATTACCAGGATATTATCTATCTTTCTATCCAACTGTATCCTGATAAACTTTAAAAAATACACACACACACACACACACACACACACACACACACACACTGGACATTTCTCCCACTACCAGATGGAAACTATATTTTCCCATTCTATAGAGTGCCTCTTTTGATGAACGATGGTGTCTTTTGCTGTGCAGAGGCTTCATGAACACCATACAAACTGTTGCCACGCTACAGTAAAAAACTCTGATCCAGAATTGTTCATGCCTAAAAGAATTACAGGTACAAAAATTGATAAGAGACCGAGGGAAAGTATGTCCAGTGATCAGTCAAAATTGAGATTCATCTTAATGGGAGGTGCCTGGGCTGACAATATTTTTATGCTATTGTGTGCTGACACACAGGAGCCTAGCATGGCTTCCCTCTATGAGGCCCGACAAGCAGCTGACCGAGGCAAAAGAAGATCCCATTTATTAATTGTCGATCTGAGTGCCTGTGATGGCAGTGATCTGATCAGAAAGTCTTTTCCTGTGCCAATGTGTTCAAAGTTATTTCCCACTTTCTTTTCTATCAGGTCTGGTGTATGTGGTTTTAAGTTGAGGTAACAGATCCATTTTGACAAGTTTTATGCAGAGTGATAAGGATGGATCTATTAAGATTCTTCCATGTGCAGTCATCTAGTTTGACCAGCATAATTTGTTGAAGACATTGTGAGTTTTTAAGGTGTATTTCTGGCTTATTTATCAAAAACCAGGTGTTCATAATTGTTTGGATTCTTGTTTAGGTCTTCAATTCTTTTCCATTGATCAAACATATTACTTTTTGTTTTAATAAAACACTATACAACATGATTGCATTCATTGTTCATAACTGTCTTTTTAATATATCTTTTTAATTATTTCTGAGACATTAAAACACACATACAGTGCATTTTGATTATATTTACCCCTCATTCCTACCTGTATCTCCTTCCTCCTTTATATCTACCTCAGCTGTCACGAATTGCAAATCCTTTTTTATTAATAACTGAGTCCAGTTTGTGCCATACATACACTTATGTGGAGAGGGATCCTCTGAATTGTGTTGAATATATAATGTCCATAAATTTCAATTATGCTGTATCTCCCTCTAATATAAAATTGTCTTTTTAATAAATGTTCTGTGTTTCCGACTTTTTTTATTTGAACCGGTTTTTAGTTGTAAAATATACTAAACATGAAAAGGAGGATATTCTTAAATTTATCTCAATATTTTCTCACTGTAACTTAAGATATAATATGAAAACAAGAGTATTATGTTTATCCACCCTCATAGCAATATATGGGGATTTTGATTTGATTATAGATGGTTCACCATAGTTAAAAACAGCAGTTTTCCCCAAAAGGTTTACTACAGAGCTGATGCAGGTACTGCAATATCAAACATAAAATCTACTTATTTGAACATCCAAATATATCATATGTTTTTAAATAGGTATGTTTAATGACCATTTACTTTCATTTAAATACATTAAATTGCCTTACTACTTAGTTCACACTAATCTGTACATTTCAATAAAACTTATTGACATGTTAATATAATTTAGTCACTATACACTACCATCATCTTAATTCGATCAGATTTATATTAGCAGGATAACTTACATGCATTCATATGTAGATGGTACTTATATTTGTACTCAAAATTTAGTAGCTATATTTTATATAAGCAATAAGAACCACAGTACTAAATGCAAAGTTCTCTAAAGAAAAACATATATAAAATAGGTATATTGGATATATTTTATATAAAATATTACTATGTAAAAGATATGTAGAAGTGAATGGCATTCAGCAGCAATTGAGAACCAGAGGAGGATGTCCGTATCAAGGCTTCTCGAAAGCCCCATTCACTAAATGAGACTAAATGGGGAGAGCAGAGTGAGCAGCAGCGATGTGTGAGTAATACACAGGAAACGCCATCCCAGCAGCAGGGAGTGCTAGCGCAAAGTTTAACTGGCTGTGATTCATGAACAATTGAGACTACACATTTCCTTTCAAACTTATTAGCTTCCTTGCCCTAATGAAGATCATAAAATGGTAAAAGGTACAGATAGAAGGAAACAAGACAAAGGAGGTGGGGTGCACAGAACAGAAGTAATACCTAGGACGTTGTACTTTTGATTCTCAGTCACAGACATCAGATTTTGCAATCAGAAGGCTTTCCCCCAAAATTCCTTAATAAGTAAATATTATATGTGTCAAGAAATATCAGCAAAATTTGACTCATGAAAAGGGAAAAATTAGCAAAACCTTTCCCACAAAGCTTTAATTTCCAGTGAAAATTGTTACAATGTTTATGCACACTAGTTTGTTTATACCATTAATCAGCCCTTTCTGTTTAGAACAGGATTAATATGGAAGTATTTCTTAGTGTTCTGAGTATGTATATGGAAAGGAAATCTTTCCATTACTAACTCTTGTAAATACAGGGGCTTCAGTTATGTAGTCATTAGCCACAAAGACTTATCATCCTTATAGATCAGTTCCCTTATTTTCAGCATGGTTCCTTAAAAATAAACCTTTACGCAAGAAGATAAAAGGTATAACATTAGCTATAAAATGCATGGCTTTAGAAGAATAGTAGATTTTTTTACTTGTGTGCTTCACAATAAATGATTGAATGTTGAGCAAAAAGAATGTAAAATTTACCTCAGAAGTCATGATAACTTCATAAATTCCCAACAGAAGGTAAACCTGTACCAACATCTATACCCTTGGAGTCATTCTCAAGGCCCCTCTCCTTTGACACTCATATGCTCTGAGAATTCTTTTGGGTCTAATGTGTGCCAAGGAATTTTGTTAAATATTGAATCTCGAGACAGGTGAGCATTCAGGAGGCAGAGGTAGGAAGATCTTTATGAGTTTGAGCCTGGCTTCTTTTACAGAGAGAATCCAGGACAGCCAGGGCTACATAGTGAAACCCTTTCTCTCAAATCTAATATATGTGCTTGTGATTCTGTGTGTGTATGTATGTATGTATGTTTGTATATTTATACATATAAATATATACATATATTATATCATATAATGTGTGTGCAAATATGTATATATATATACATATATACACATATATATGATGTATGGACAAATATACACAATCTCAAAAATCACACAAGGTGTTATTTGACTTGGTTTTAAGACATTTTTAGTAATTTTATTCATGTTCTAACAGTTCTATTATATATATGTATATATATACATACATATATATATATATGTGTGTGTGTGTGTGTGTGTGTGTGTGTGTGTGTATGTGTGTGTATATATACCTTACCATTAATTACTCCTTTTTGTGAAAGAGACTATAGCAGAACCCACAAAATATATTGCAAAATTCCAGCATGGAGAATGAAAAATATGTACAAATTTTTCCCCTAGGCTAAGAAGTTATTTGCAATTGACACATTCTAAGAAAAGGAAAAATCCGTTTTATTCAAGGGCAGGCCCTAGGCCAAGAGTAGTTGGCCAATGCAAAATGAACTTCATAGCATTTGTTTGTTTTGTGAACGGTTTGTCTTGTTTTTTTCTTTTGCCTTAATGTCTTTTTTAATCCTACGTTCTTTATCATCCTCCCCATTCTGTCAGTATCTACTTACAGTTTTAAGTAGATTGCACACATTTGCATTGTTTGTCATTCCTGTCTTCACATATTCACAGAGTGCAGCTGTCAAGCAGACCAGTTGCTATTGCTATATTGTGGGCATGGCTCTGTGGTCCTGACCTAAATTCTGTGCCATATCCAATAGCTCTGCTTTTCATGGTGATATGTAAGCGGAATGAAATGACCACAATAAATTAGGAGAGGAAAATCTGACCACCTCTGAAGTTTTTCAGCATGTAAACCTATGCAAATTCAACATTTTAAATGTGAATAAACCATCACATTGGTATATGAATTAGCATTTTTGAAAAATAAATCATGTTAGAAAAGTTACTTATGAAAAAATATATACTTTTTATAAGGGCATTACACTAAATTATTGTTATGGAAATATATTAATTGTACATGTCATAAAGAGTAGAAACCACATGGGATAATTAAATCAGGACAAATACATTTCCATATACTCAGAATATATTTCCATATCCTGGGAACTCATTTATTTGTGTTGGGAAACTTCTTACTTACTTTATGAAGTGCCCAATGAATTATGAACTGTAATCATCTTGGTTTACTGTAGAACACTGGAAAATTTCCTTCTGTGTTCCCATCATTTTGCCTTTCTCCTCTCTGATGAGAAGATACCTATTTTTCATTTTTTTCAGAAAGACTTCTCATAAGAAAGAAAATCCATAAATAAATTATTTGATAATTGCTATGATGGTAATTTAAAGCCAGAAGTTGTGTGCTGATTTCTAAGGAGTATGCTTTAGCATACTTCACATAGAAGAGTCCAACCCATTTAAAGTGAAATGCTACACCTCATACTATGCATGAAGAATTGGCCCATATGTTATTAAATAAGAAGATGTAATGTAGATATGCATAGTATGAATTGCTCCTTTATGAACCTTGGAATTTATAACTGTTTCTGTCTATGACTCAGCAAATCCAGTTCTAGTACAGGAATTTTTTCATTATTATTAGATACATTTTCTCTATGAGTGAATGTGGATGTTGTCATAGGACAGCTGTTAAAAAATAGGAATGTGATTGTCATATTCAAATACTATATATAACCCTGTGAGAAAACAGGGCATTGGGTGTTTCTAAAGCAGAAAAATATACAACTGTAAGGCAGGTTGTTTGCCATGCTCTCAAAAATTAATAATAATGAATTAAAAGCCATACAAGAAATATTTTAGAGATCTGATCTTTCTCTAAGGCAAATGTGAACTCTTTACCAGGTGTATTTGAAATATGGTAATTTTAAATATGTGAAGAACTGACAGAAATTATTACGGTTTCTGAGAAATTAGTCCATAATCCCATCTAAGAGATCCTAAAAACTATTCTGTTGGAAATGTATGTATGGGACTTTAAACTAGGTAGTATTCCCATCTTCAGGCACCATTCTAACATCATCTTTCTACCATCCTGATCAAGTGTTGACTAAGACTGGGTGTATGTATCTGGGGCTATCTCTGGGAACTCAGTTCTATAAGTGACAGATTTCATGAATAGAAATCAGGATCCACTCATTTCCGATTTTTCTGTGCAGATAAAAGAAAGAAAAAGGGATGCTGTTATAAGTTCAAAGAAATGTGTTAGGGTAATTTCAAATGACCAAACTGATAGTTTGTATCACTTTATGGTGGGGTGCTGTATGAATATTTATTACCAGAGAATGAGTGTAGCTTATATGTTTAGCCATCAAGAAGTCTCACTTTCTTTCATATTCTCATTGCTTTGATAATTCAGTTCATTCTAATTCAGTTCAAATTAATTTTTGTAACTAATGTACATCCTATTTTCAGTGATGAGAAATTAATAAAAGCAGACATTGATAGCCACGTTTACAATGGCAGCCCACTAGGATACTTATTATGTAGACTAATAAATATGTTAATATGATGAAAATATCTTTACATGCAATATTACAGATAACATCCAGTATATAGATTCATGAATATACATATATGTATGAAAATGGATATTTTCTTAATGTAAATTGTGATAAGCATTTCTATGAAATATTGAAATTATGTTATACAAAGTTGTAAATGTACCTAGGGTTTGACTTTTTGAATTCAATGATATAAAAAACATATTTCTCAAGTGTGAAAAGAGTTCATTAGAAATGTTCATTAGATTTATTAGAAGAGTTCATTAGATTCCTTTAGTCATTTACCATATGTTAGATTCTTCAATCCATATAGATAAGCAAGTTTTTGTTTGCTTTGAACTTTATATGTGCAAGTTTTTTGCATGCAGGCATGTATGTATGTGGACCACACACATGCCTAGGACATAGAGATGTCAGAATGGATGTCAGGTACCCTGGAACGAGAGTTGCTAATGATTGTGAGCTATCTCATGGGTACTGATATTTGAATCCACATCCTCTGCAAGACTAAGTAGTGTTCTTAACCACTGAGCCAAACCCCAGAGACATGGTTTGTTTGAATTTCTACAGCAACTAGTGCAAATCATTTAACTACATAGATGTTGAATTTTCTATCCATAAAGTAAGAATTTTAAGTAATATTGACCTCACTGTTAATAAGAAACCAGGGAAACTTGAGAAGCTCTCCTTTCTCAGTATTGTTTTGTACCTTAGCCAGCATTTCTTCCCATGAAGTTAGAACATATTTTTCAGGTTCTTACACATTCTCTTTCATAATTTTCTTGGTGAGATTTTGATTCTATTTTTTGATGGTATTTCTCAGATGAAATTGGTTGCATTGTGGTAGTATGGCCCTAGGCTGATGGTTTTTCTCTGTGTCAATGATTAGGTCGAATAAGCTATTTGACACATATCTTGAGTTGTACTTGATTGTATTATTTGTTTCAGAATTTTGAGGATTGTACAATAAGAATGCTCAAAATCACTGGTCCAAAACTTTCAGATAAGAGTATTCTCTAGGTGAAATTTTAAATAAGATTATAAGTAGAGTCATATTCTTCAAAAGCCACTTTAAGGAGAATGGTCTATCAACAGATGGGTCTACTTATACATCTGACTTAAACAGGTCATACCTAGTATATACTTTTGCACAATGAATAAGGCAACACATTCCCAGTCTCCATGCCTTTTAAAAGTGTATTATTAAAACATGGTTCTGAGACACCTGATTATATCTTTCATGATATAGTGGTCTGCTCTCCCCAGAGCTTAGAAGAAAGAAGTAGAATACTTCCCTAATGACAAATGGGATATAGTTGTATATTTAAGAATATAAGTATTACACACACATACACAGGTATACATATGTATATATATATATATATGTATGTATATATACATATTTCATATATATGTTTTTGTGTGTATGTGTATATATACATATACATATTTACATATATACATATACACATATACACATATAAACATATGCATATACTCATATACACATATACACATATACCCATATATACACATACACATATATACATATATACGTGTATATACACATGCATGTATGCACATATGCATGTATGCACATATGCATGTATGCATGTGTACATATATATACACACACATATATATGTATGAAACAACAATTAAAAAAAAGAAACCACAAATTTTAATAAAAACAAGGAGGGGTATGTTGAAGAGTTTGAAAGGATAAAAGGGAAGGCATAGAATTATTTAATTATATTATAATCTAAATAGCATAAATAAATTCTAAACTGGAACTAGTGGCATAGATCAGTGATAGAGTGCTAATCATCAGACATGAGACACTATGGATAACCCCCACCATTTCAAAAACAAATGAAAGACAAAAAGTTGATTCTGCCTTTCTTTCTACAAGTGAAAACCGGCAGCTGAACAATTTTGCCTTAATGTTGTAATTGGGCTATTGGAAAGGTACAGGTATAAAAAATTCTGTGCAAGGAGGATGCTTGAAAGTGATCTTGACCATTCATGGAGAGAGTGATGGTGGACTTCAGGGTATATTATTGAAGTCAGGATGTGGAATGAGTTTGAGTGTGATAGGTGTTGGGGAGCACAGGTTGATGATTATTGATGAACATTTTGGAAAACAGAACAAAGAATTATGTGCATATAAGAAATCTCAAAACACAATTATTGTTAATGAGTGGGACATGATCATAAGTGATTTCTCTCCCAAGGCACTTTAACTGAGGAATAAACAATAAACGAATGCATGGCTTCTGTGATCCTTGCTAGGACTTGGTGATCTATCATATCTATTGATCAAACTGATGAAAGCTCGCTTTGAATTGCCTGGGTTAAAGATGTGTGTGTGTGTGTGTGTGTGTGTGTGTGTGTGTGTGTGTATAAAATTTTCCTGAAAGCCTTCTTTGTCTAACAAGTAAGAGTCATTTTACACCATGCTTTCATCCAGAAGAATTCAACATAGGAATGATACAAGACAAGTTTATCTGGGTAAGTGGAACCTGGGAACCTATGGAAATCAAATGCTGGTCTTGAGCCCCTTCCATGAACATAAAGAATAAGCAGGATCTGTTTCAGCCATGCAATGGCCATTGAGCCATAGGTCACACTGCATTTCCTTTGATGGGCATGAAGCACAATTTGGATGGTACTACCCACAAAGACCCAGTTACTAAAAGTTTGGTCTGTAAGGTGGAGCTAATGGGAAGTTGTAGAACCTTCCAGATGTGAGCCCTGATAGCATGTCTGTAGGTCATTAAAAGCATCTCCTAAGCTCTTGTTTAGGCAGTCATGTAGCTGAGCTTTATATGAAATGCTTCTGGCATTCGCAAAGCACACTGTCCCAAAGAACATTTCCTGATCCTCTGGCTTTACAATCTTTCTATTCTTTCATGATCAGTGTACCCTGAGCCTAAGGCAGTTTTCAATGTATATTGACCCCACTGTATTGTGGAGATGGCAGCTTTTTGGTATATTACTGAGATTCTTCTGGCTTTTAATGATCCCATTATTTCTATATCCTAGCACATTTTTACATTTTACACATGTTATACATTTTGCAGATGTATAATTGACAGTAGGAGCCCAATTCTGTAAGGACAAGTGGACAGGGTAAATATCTTGGGAGCTAAACTCTATGCAAAGAGTGATGGGCAACTAAGGTGGAGAGTCTACTCCAGGAAGGAGAACACTTATTCCAAATAGTCTTCACTGAATTCATATACACAAGTAATATGTTACAGATTCAGCAGGTGATTTTATGTATATATATATATGTATATATATATATATGTATATATATATACATATATATATATACATATATATATATACATAAAATCACCTATATATATCCATGAAACAAAGATTAATTAAAAGATGCCATGAATATGAAAGAGAGCGAGGAGGAGGCATATATGGGAAGGTGGTTTAGATGGAGGAAAGGGAAGGGGAAACAATGTAATTATATGATAATGTCAAAAATAAAATAAATAATTTTGAAAATCATGTTCTCAGTTGTGGTTTTGGGCCCCAACATCTTTGCCTTTGGTTCCTTCTCATGGAATTAGCAGTTAGTTACCATATATTTTGTGCCACTGTCATCTGATACCTTCAGGCAAGCCAAGTCCAACCTGTTCCTGGGATCTCCAAAGCCCTGAGCCATAATAAACATTTTCCTCTTTGCAAGTTAATTATCTCCGGTATTTCACTATAGTAACAGGAAGGAGACTAGCACCTTTGAGAGGTGACACAGCCAAATCCATCCCAGGCGGTGTCTTCCTATCTGTTGAAGCACAGGAGTGGCTACACCACACTACCTGGAGATGTAGATGAAGACACATCCAAGAGCATAATATGTGGGGGAGATGCTCTGCTTTCATATGAATGGTGTTTCCAAACATTGCCTTTTATTAAAGAAGTACTTTTCTTTTTTTTTCTTTTAATATCACTGTTTGGAAGTCTCATGATCAATATAATTAAAAAGCAACCTGAGATACATTGTTCCTAAATGCTTTGAGATTTTCTGCAGCAATGATCACCACACATTCAGATGGTGCCTAAGTCATCCTTTAAATTCTTATGCAGATTGCTTCCAGCTTTCCCCTCCACTCTCTCCACTGTAATAATTCTCATGAGTAGCACTGCCAAACTTGAGCTCTTTCTCAACCACACACAAAGACGAAAGAAGATGAAGATGAAGAAGAGGAAATTAAACTAGGAAAAGTATCAGAATTGCTGCATGCGAATTCCTGTCACATCTCGAAGCCAATGCATTTAAAAGATTAAATGAAAATTTCCCATCTCCTGTTATCACACTCTGCTGTCTTCACCGATGTGTTCTGAGAATAAGAGATGGCAGCTTTTCAATGTATCACTGAGATTCCTCTGGCTAATAGTGCTCCCATCATTTCTATTTCCTAGCACGCTTTTGTGATAAAGCGAGAAATAATATTCCAAAATGCCAGTAGCATTCAATATAGGACACACTGTCCTGTACAATTAGCATATTTTTCCTGATAGCCTACTGTTTAAGATGCAATGACTTATTGGCCCTATAAATATATAGACAGTTGCCTGAATAAAAGAAAGATATGTAGGAAACTGCCTCTGTGTACTAATAAATGCCAAAAGGTACACTAGGTTAAAGAAATTATGTGTGGAGGATGCCGGCTATAAATTTCTGTTGCATTTTCTGGGTAGAATTGCTTATGTGTCTGTATAAACTGCTTAGCAGAAAATAGGCAAGTAGCATTAAAACTTTAGTTAACTCTATTTCCTCGGGTCTATATAATTTTAAACTTATTTAGGACAATAGCCCATTTGTTTTATAAATCACAGTGTTCATTGCAATATCTTTCAAGCTGAAAGCATTAAATCACTTTCTATTACCGAGCCTGGAAGAATGCAGCATTACAGTGTGGCTGGCAGAACATGTATCAGTGTGATATTGATCTAACCCTGTAGAAAGAAAAGCCACACTGAGCAGACTCCAAACTGCTAGGAGCCTTATCTGCATGCTGCAGGGATGGTTCAGATCCCATATTTCTGGGTCAAAGGAGGGTATATTTCTTAGAAAACAAAACAAAACAAAGTCATGAAATTTTGAGACAATTATGACCTTTTATTTTTAAGATTAAAAAATGTGGTATTTGAAGAGTATTGGGGGTAATTAGCTGACATATTGATTAGTTCATTTTCCTGCAAAGAATGAGTTAAAATGGACTAGAAGTGAAAAGCCATCACTTCATAAGTAGTTTATAGTTCATTCCAACCTTGTTCTGAGGGACTCTGCTGGATCTGTTGACAATTTCAGAATTTTAGCACTAGAAATTTCGAGTATGTACTCAGCCTAGGTAGTGTTTCCTTAGATAACCATGAAGTGACAGGAGTCTCAACTAGCCTGCACTGAGATTATCCAATGATTGAATTCTCCTGCTTCTCAAGAGCCAACAGGTAGGAACATCCTGTAATTTGCATGAAGCACAAAAAAGAGCCCATTAGGGGAGAATCTGATTAATATACGATTGGCATTTAGGCTCATTTAGTGTGACATATTCACATAATAAGAAAAGAAAGGTCCTGGGAAGAGAGCCAAAGGAACCATTGGAAAAGTTAGAAAAGATGTACCAAAATGTGTAGAGATCTACAGGAATAATGAACAAAGGGAAGGAGAGAAGGGGGAGGGAAGGGGAGAAGAACAGAGGGGGGGAAGGAGGGAATCTGCAATGCTGAGGTAAACGCAGTAAGAGAGCTAAGTTTGAACAGGTCTTCATTCAGTTCCATTGAAATGCATATACTACCTGGAAAGGGAAGCCAGAATCACTGTGACTATAAACATAAGAGCATCACTTAACAGACTCACCACTAGGGTGAGGTAAAACTGAGAGAAGCAGCTGATGTAAACACCTTGCTCATGGCTGGATGGGGGCACCTGGCCAGTCTCTACGGTTCTCATTAAGTAAGTAAAAGGAAAGCTTCACTAAGACATCTTCCCATGCTAAATTACATTTTAATCTAGGCTGCCTGTACCTCTCCATTCTAAGCTCATGTATGCTTAGAATTGGTTTTGTTTGTTGGATTCTTGCTTGTAAATGGCATTTTGTAGGATTATGGATTCTTATATCTGTCATCCTCTCTATATATGCACCTGTGTCTGATCTTTTAGATTGTGCGCACGTGTCACTGCAAACATCCTGGCACAAGTAGATTCTCACTTTCTTGTCAGTTTGCCTGACTTTCAATCATTTATAGAACGTATGTCCTACTCTATAACACTGTGACATTCCTCTAAAATGGAGGCTATCATCACCTTGGCGCACCAAAAGAGATCCAGAAGGAAACTATATGTTTTCTCATATACCTGTTGTGCAGGTGCTTTCTCTTCCTTCTTCATGTAACACTCTGATTGGCATCTTCTTGATCCTATGAGGAACAAATGCAATAGCATATTTACAAAGGAGACATATGACAGGCAACCAACCTTATGTCCTAAAAAGGTCCAGTGCCCTCTACAGGCAGCTAGCCAATTAAATGAAAAAAACCATAGTAAATGATGGGTGGGCACAGAAGCAAAGAATGGGGATGCTAATTAACTGTGGACATGAGTCTCATTTAGAAGACGGACAGCAAAAGTCTGGAACTCTCCCAGGTGTGGATCAGACTTCTTATACTCATCTTTATTCCATGGTTCTCAAAACACAACTGCTTGACTGAGGCAGGGAAAGGTAGTGGAGATTCTGAACTGATAATTGCCTAGATTCCCAGTCAAGCTCCAGTTTCATGTTGACTTTTTATCAGTCATGCTTTACTGAAATCATTACAAAAGTTCAGGGAATAAATATCTTTAAGAGTAATAGGGGGCTGCCATTTATTTCAAACTGACAATTATGAGGTAATTATCATTCCTTGTTAATTCTGATTATTAATTATTCCTTGTTAATTCTGATTAACAGTAACTAGAAGATTGTTGTCAACAGGAGGAGATGAGGATGGTAGTTGTTCATTATAATTGGGGTCCTGTTGAACTTACATAACAGTAGAAGTTAATCTTGATTTAAATGACTTTTTGGTCTTCATTCTTCCATCTGTGTTATAGTCACAAGATTGAATTTGCTATGTCTGGTGGGGTATGGGACACTGCAAACTCTTTTAATTGGAGCTCAGACATGTCACTTGCTTTATTGGCTTGAAGTCTAGTTCATTTGAAGCTGAACTTTGAGATGGTTTCCATTTCATAGCTTTGTATTCCTTTCTCAGCTTCTATGTCAATTATGAGGATGACATGTTGCAGCGTGTTGGTTTTTTAGTACTCTGTGACCCCAAAGTGATATATACATTTATATAACATCAGCTCAAGTTCATCTAGCAGGAGTTTCATAAGAGAGGAAACTATGTTGTAGGTCACTGAGACATTGAGCTTGATCATCTTGTATTATTGGGGTAATGGTCAGCTGATGTGCTTTTTCAGCATTTATCCATAAAGTACCACAAAGGAAAAATAACACGCAGGACTTTCATGTGTGTCTGAGAGTTCATAACAGACCCATAACTGAGGACACATCACATTTTAAATTGTTTCAAATTTCTCAGTAATTGTTCTCTGTTCCTGTTAAAGATATGACAGTAACATTTGTAGCCTTCTCTTTCAGGGATAAACCAATTTTTAAAGATGGATAACAGAGAACAGAAACAATTCTGTGTGGAAATTCCATACCACATCACCAACAGCAAAAGAGCAACAGATGCACAGAGTAATAAAGCTAGATCTGAATGTTGAATTGGATGCAAACCAAATTATGTGGCACTGCCTGATGATAGTAATATTGAAGCTTCAGCCCCTTGGAAATTTCAAGGTGCTGTCAAAGGACATATTGACAGAGGTAAGGGACATGGTTGTGATGAAAGTGTTCCAGAGAAAAGTGCCAGAAAACCATCTGCACAGGTGCAATCTCTTTCCTTCATCATATATAAAACCCGAAGTTTAAGATGTCATGCAAACTAACATAAACTTGAAAACTATGTGAACATTTGATACTTCACAGGAAACACACTGTTCTGTATTATAGCTCACGTGACTGAGAGGAAGCAAGCATGTCCAAAGCAGCCTGAGTTTAAGGAGAAAATAGTTAGATCTTAATACTTCTAAAATCGATATCTTATATATATATATTAATAAGCATTAGTCTTACTATTTTTTCATTGTTCTGTATGTAACAATAGGAACATCTTTGGTGTTTCATCAAAACGTGAAAGTAGTGGGTTGATATTAATTTCTCTTGTTAATTGCTAGGAAACCTTGGTACAGTTTTGACTTACATTCAATATTTACAAAGATAATGGTACTGTGTAGTACTATGTATGTATGTATGTATGTATATATATGTATACATGTATGTATATGTGTGTATATATACATGTATAAATGCATTATGTGTGGATATATGGCTATATGTGTGTATGTCTCTATGTATGTGTGCATGGAATGCATGCATTGATGGGTGGTTAAACATACCAGTATATAAATTGATGTAGGTAACATACTAGTGTCTATAATTTACCTCATTATAATTAAGCTGAGATAAAGTGACCCCTTAGTGCATATTCCTTACTTATGCTTCACACAGTTGAGGTATAGGAGAATTTCCAAATATCTGTACCTAGTATATGAATAACTTTCTGTTTTGGTTTGATAAGAGTGGTCCGCATAGTCTCCAATATTTTTATGCTTAATCATCAGGGAGTGTCACTACATGGGAAAGGCTAGGGGGTGTGACCTTCTTGGGGGAAACTCTTTAGCTGAGGATGCTCTTCGATGTCCCAATGCCAAAGCCAGGTCAAATGGCTTCCTCTCTTCCTGCCACCTGCACACCCAATAAAGAATTCTCAGCTACTTCTCTAGCGCCATGTCTGTCTGCCAGCTGCCATGCTCCCCACTATTATGGCACTAGACTAAACCTCTGAAACTGTAAGCAAGATCCAAATAAAAGTCTTTCTTTATAAGAGTTTATGGAGTCATGGTGTCTTTTCACAGCATTACAATACTGGTTAAGGTACCTTCTAAAAGAGAATCCATTTCTGGCTTCCAAAATACTGACTAGAATGTTTTCTGCCCCAAGATTCATTTCACACACTCAGTTTGCTTTGTTGTAGTCTTAGAGGATCTGACACAATGAAGAATTAGGAGCCTAGTGTTGTTTTCTTGTTAGTCACATTAAATCTACTGAAGTAACTGGAAACTGAAGCCCCTTGATCAGAAATATATGTTGTTTAATTGAACTGTGTAGCAAAAATTTATGTACATTGAAGCCATTAAAAGTAGACTTTTTATGGTGTATGTGTTTATTTTAGAATACATGTGTGTGCATGTGTACTTGTGCATATGTGCGTATATCTGCATGCATATTTGTCTGTGTATGCATGTGTGTTTGTGTGTGTGCATGTGTGTGTGTGTGTGTGTGTGTGTGTGTGTGTGTGTATGAATTCTTCTGTGTGCATTTGTGGGAGTTGGACTCTTAAATCTTTCTAAAGCTTATTGCTTCTAATGATGTGGCAGTGTTGCAATCTGAATGCTGGACATAATGACTTAAATTACTTATTAACATCTTAGAAGGTATAGCCCCCAGCTACCAGTCTCAGGCTAGCATACTCCTCTAATTCTTGTTTGAATTCCCAGGATAGTCATGCCTGATATGCTACATATTTGTGCCTTTCTGCCATATGTCATTCTTCTCCCAGTGGTACCAATAATGTCCCTTCATCATCTTGGGAGAAGAAGGCTTGCCGGCACTCCTGCACTTCCCTTAGAGTGTCTCCTCTATGGTTGCAAATGTCTAGAGTCCCAAAGCTATTTCTTCTCTATGCTGAAGTTTTTATGCTATTGAATAAGACCTGCAATACTTTTTACAGCATGAAGAGAGTGTTCTTAAACTATATGGATAAAAATTTAAATTCTTAAAGCAGAAATACCACTTAGAATGCAACATGTATTAAGAGAAAAAGCAAAATCACCTTGTAATGAAAGAAACATGTAATGAAAATAATAAAGTCATGTGTTACATAATGAATGCATGACTAAAAGCCCGTGTTTCTTTAAATGAAAAATAAATCTTACAACATAGAGCAGATTAGAAAGAAATGACCCTAGTATGTATTGTCATAAAAATATTCACTTAGGACCCTTTCTGTTTATCCCATTCAATATCTTCCAAACATTTATTATCCACAGTCAGTGCAGAAGCCACTAGCCAGTTCCTAAATGCCAGGGTTTTAAATGCCTGTCAAAAATGAATTGGTACCTTACTTTTATAAGGACACTTTGTAATGCAAAAGGGCAAAATGGCATACTCTCTGAGGAAATATGTGGTTAGGCTGCTAAGACAATATTTTTCTTTTAAAGATAGATAACATCTTCCTTCACAAAGAAATTGAGTAACTGAAGTCTCCTCTGAGCTTCTCACAGACATTTAATAGAGTGAGTTCATCCCAGAGAATATGTGGCAGATATGTGCCTACTCAGGGAGGGGTGCAGCAAAACTAGGAAGACCACCTGCTGATGGAGTTAGAAGAACCTGATTATTATTCTCATTTGCGAGACCATTCAGAATCTGAGCTCTTGCTGGGGCCCATTCTGCTCTGTCAGATACCAGTGTCTATCTGCATCTGGTAGGAGTCAGCAGGAAACAGGTGAAGCCAGATTTGCAGGGTTGTTTGGGGTGTTCCTTGAGTCTTAGATCCCCCACCCCAAAAATAACCATCACTACCTTCAACGACAACATAAAACATCAATAACAACAACACAAAGCAAACAAACCAAACAAATATGACTAGAAAGATAAAACTAGACCTTGGCGCAGTAACCCAGGAGAAGACCAGGGCCCTGCTTGACCTTCTTGAAAAAGAAATGAGCTAGCGGGGAAAATCAAAGTACAAGGGAACAGGGAAGCCTCCCTCAGAGAGAGATGGGAAAGGAAAGGGCTTTGGAAATGGGAGAAATGAAACCAGGAGCAGCACTAATAACATTTACTGGATGTCCATAGTCTTTTCCAAATGCCCAGTAGAATTTCATAGGAGATAAGATGATTTCAGTACATCACCCTTGATGAAGATTATTGGTAAGGTAGAGTCTGCTAGGGGCAATGGCTTCCTCTAGTATCAATTATGAATCCAGTTGGAGATTAATTTCCCCCCACTCAGAATTAGGCAAAACCAATTAATAAGCCCACATTTAAAACTACTTTCCACAATACAAAAAGACACAAAATGATAATTTTCAAAGGTCTTTTGATCTGCATTTCTCCTGGCAAAGATTGGGGAATGAATGTGATAAATTACATGGTGGAAGCCATTCAGAGGGGACACCAGTGAGTCCCTCTGGTTATTGGTGTCCCTGGGACTCATGACACCCTGGACACTGGCAGCAAGACCGCATCCTTTGATTGTGTGCAGGTGTCCTTTTGTTGCCTATGCTCAATGATTTCTGAATGTGAGGTGAGAACAGTGAACCAAGTGGGTAGAATATTTGGCCTGCACAGGTCTGCACCAGGTCCACTGTATATATACTATGACTTCCAGTTTAGTGTTTTATGGGATTCTTGAGTATGAAAACAAGTCTCTGGTTCTTGGGTGTTCTCCTGGGCTTTTTTCCTTCTATTTGTTTACCTCTTCCAACTTTGATGTGATAGTTTGTGCTTTATCCTCCATTTCATTTTATTATATTTAAACAGTGAATGAATGGGTAGATGAAGGAATGGATGAGTGAAAACATAACCACATAGGCCAAGGTTAACAACTGGACTGTCACTTTTGCCTTCTGTGAGATAGAAAATCATTTTTCCCAATAGAGTAGTAACATTGAGTATAATGTTACTCCAATCCTGGAAGTGCTTCCGCTTCAGGAGTAGTTGACCAACATGTAAAGGACTCCATAGGTTTGTTTTGTTTTGATATTTGTTAATTTGTTTGTCAGTTTTGTGCTTGCTTTTATTTGGCTAAACTTGAGTGTTGTTTTGTTTTCTTAGATTTGGAGGGTACATTGCTGTATTGGGTTTTGTTTGATCTTTGAGAAAGAATTTAAATTTGCATGGTGAGGGAAGCAAGAGGATCTAGAACTTGGGTGAGGGAAATACATGATCAAAGCATTTAAATTTAAAGTTGTTTTAAATAATAAATAATTATTAAAAACCTGTAGTGTGTAATAGTAAAAACGCCATCCATGCTATCTCCCGCAAGGCACCAGCCTGTTATCATCTCATTGAGACTCTGACCTGGAGCTCCAAAATCTCTCCATCCAGCTTGCTGAATTGCCAACTGGTGGGTTGCTACCACCAACCCATCCCAGTTTAGTAAGCTATATGAAATATAACTCCTCTGGTGGATTTGCCATCTAAACCAGGGGCCTCTTGTTAGCTACATTTTGGCCTTCACTTGGCTCCTGTCCAAAAGCCAGTATTGTTTTCTTCATTCCCCTCTTCTTCTATCTGACCTGGGAGTCCTGCCCACTCTTCACCCAGTGATTGGTCCCCTGAAATCTTTATTCATTAGGGGAAGGTTCTGCCACAAAATTAAAACAAATAAGACCAAAACAAAACTAAAGTAAAAACCCATGATGGATGGTAAATCATTAAAGTCAATAGAAAAACAGCCTCCAGGATATTAAATCTCTACTAGGTAGCTATTTGCTTAGCAGAGTCCAAAATTCCCATACATTAATTAATATGGTAATTTTCTAGTCTTATCATTTGTATCTTAGTGATAGAAATTAAATTTCTTCTTCATTCAAACCATGTTCTAAATTAAGAAAAAAAAGTAGGAGAGGACCCTGGGCCTGTAAAGATTGGATCCAGTTTTGTATACCCAGAACAGAGAAATCGTGGGGGGGGGGGGTAATGATTGGGGAATAGTTGGGGGGAGGAATTATGGAACATATGGTGGGGGGGAACTGGGAAAGGGGAAAGCCTTTGGAATGTAAACATAGAATATAGAAAATAAAAATTAAATAAAAAAAGAAAAATGACAAAAAAAAAAAAGAAAAAGAGTATGCCTCTTCACTTTAGGGTAGATATTCTTGGTTTTATAGGTCACTTATTCTGGGGAAATTTGTTGTGCACAGACGTGCCTCGAAGCCTAGGTACTACTTCCTATGCACTGGCAGGAAAGGGTGGAGGCAGCTGCTATTGTCTTTGCCACTAAGAATTTCCTGGGAAGTAAAATATAAGCAAGCAAACTTTTCTTGGGGAATTCTGGGTGTTTCCTAGAAGGAGGTGGTAGATAAGCTAGACCTAAAAGTTGGGAGAAAATTTTACATACATGGGCTTGTTAATATAGAATATATCCAATAAAAAAATCTAAAAAAACAAAAATGTATTTAGATATGTGATATAAATACATACCATAAAGGCATCTTTTATATGAAAAGAACTGTATCTTTGTAAAATTGGGTAGACTGGGTATTTAGGACATTTTTAGTAGTTTATTGATCTTCCACAACATTCCTTTCCTTATTTATAGTATGTCTAATAATAGGTACCCTGGCGCCTTTGATTTTAGAATACCTGCAGTCCCAAAAATAATTTATTTGAATGTTTTGAAGGTCTTATCTCTGATTTACTTCAGCACAGTTAAACCTTTTATTTATGCCTTTGGATAATTCAGCCTGATTTTGAAGTAGGCTTTAGTTTACAATTAAGTTTAGAAAAGAATTTGTGTGATACCTCTTCAAGTCACAGAAATTGAGTATAAATGAGAAATCCTGAAAATATTCAATTGAACCTTTATTAATTTATTGGATTTTTTTGCTGGGCAGTGGTGGCGCATGCCTTTAATCCCAGCACTTGGGAGGCAGAGACAGGCAGATTCCTTAGTTCGAGGCCAGCCTGGTCTACAGAGTGAGTTCCAGGACAGCCAAGGCTACACAGGGAAACCCTGTCTCAAAAAAAAAAAAATTATTGGATTTTTAAATGCCAAAATCTTAAGCGACAAAATAAAGTAAATAATGTAAAATTAAAATAAAATTTGATTTTTAAGATGAAGCCTTATCAATAAATAATACTAATATATATTTGTGTTGACACAAAATTTTTAAAGAAATATTTCAAGTTAGAAAGCATTTGAAATATTCTAATTTTACTTAAAATTCATTTCTCATTAGGCATTGATAAGTATATTGTGTCTAAATTAAAGAAGTTAAAAAAAGAAATAATTGAGAAGATATCTAATAAATTAAGGCAAGTTGTAAAATTAAGGTTAGTGGTTTTGTTATTTTACAGACCAAAAATATTTCCATTATGTCAATACTCAGCCTTGAGTTTATTGCATTTTTTGCAACAATGGCATTACACGTTTACTCATTACATGATTATTTACTCTTTAGATCATTGTTTTATCATTACAGAAGGTAAATTTTGGATGCTTTTCATATTAGTTAATCTATAGTCACTGTGCCTAAGTACTTCTAGAAGCAACTTAATGGAAAAAGTTTTATTTTGGCTCATGATTTCAGAACTTCTGCTGTACAGTTTTGACCCTTTGATTGTGCATCCAAAGTATGGTAGAGTGTCATTGCAGTGGGCAATTGTGCAGAGCATTCTCCTTTCTTTGTATACAGAAACTAGACAGAGTAGAATCCTTTGCAACCTTCAAAGCATCCCTCTTCTGATCTGCTTAGGACCCGCATCTTGAAGGTTTTATCCCTTTCAAAAATGACACCTTTTAAAGGGTCCAATTTTCAATATTAAGCCTAAGTTGAACAAATCATTTCTTGGTCAAATTATAGTATTTTGAAAACTTCTATGAATATGCTATCAGTAATAAGAATAGGGGTTATATATACCATTTCCATCATTATTTCTTTCCTATTTTTAAATAATGTAACTATATATGTATGTATATATATATATGTAATATACATATATATTACTTTTTATTGAATATATTCTTCATTTACATTTCAAATATTATGCCCTTTCCCGGTTTTCCCTCTCCCTGAAAATTCCCACCCCATCCTCCCACTGCCTTCCTCCAAGAATATGCCTCTCTACCCAACACAATCCCTTCCACCCACCCTTGATTTCCCCATGCTGGGGCATCTATTGAGCCTAAACAGACCAAGGTCCTCTTCTCCCACTGATGCCTGACATTATATTCCTCTGCTACTCATTTGGCTGGAACCACGTGTGCCCCTTTAGTTGATGGCTTAATCCTTGGAACTCTGTGGTGTCTGGTTGGCAGATATCTTTGTTCTTCCTATGGAGCTGCAAACCCCTTCAGCTCCTCCATTGGGAACCCTGTGTTCAGTCCAATGATTGGCTGCTAGCATCTGCCTCTTTATCTGTAAGGCTCTGTCAGGGCCTCTCTGGAAACCACCATAACAGGTTCCTTTTGGTTCACACTTCTTGTTAGCCATAGTAGTTTGGAATTTGGCGACTGTTTATAGGTTGAATCCCCAGTAGGACAGTCTATGGGCAGCTTTTCCTTCAGTCTCTGCTCTACTCTTGTCTCCATTATTGCTCCTGTGAGTATTTTGTTCCCTTTCTCAGAGGAAGCAAAGCACCCCAACTTTGTTCTTCCTTCTTCTTGAGCTTCATGTTGTCTGTGAATTGTAACTCATTTATTTTGAGTTTTTGGGCTAATATCCACTTATCAGTGAGTGTATAACATGTGTGTTCTTTTGTGATTGAGTTACCTCACTCAGGATGACATTTTTAAGTTCCATCCATTTACCTAAGAATTTCATGAATTCATTATTTTTAATAGCTGAATAGTACTCCATTGTGTATATACAACACAATTTCTGTATCCATTCTTCTGTTGAAGGACATTTGGGTTCTTTTCAGCTTCTAGCTATTATAAATAAGGCGGCTATGAACATAGTGGAGTATGTATCCATATTACATGTTAGAGCATCTTCTGGGTATATGCCCAGAAGTGGTGTAGCTGGGTCCTCAGGCAGCACTATGGTTAATTTTTTGAGGAACCACCAAACTGATTTCCAGAGTAGTTTTACCAGCTTGCCCTCCCAACAGCAATGGAGAAGAGTTTCTCTTTCTCCACATCCTCTCCAGCATCTGCTTTCCTGAGTTTTTCATCTTTGCCATTCCGATTGATGTGAGGTGGAATCTCAGGGTTGTTTTGATTTTCATTTCCCTGATAACTAAGGATGCTGAACATTTCTTTAGGTGTTTTAGAGCCATTTGAGTTACCTCAGTTGAGATTCTTTGTTTAGGTCTGTACCCCATTTTTCCATAGTGTTATTGACTCTCTGAAGACTAATTTCTTGAAAAAGTACCATGAGGTGCTGAGAAGAAGTTATATTCTTTTGCTTGAGGATATAATGGTCTATGAATATCTGTTAGATCCATTTGGTCCATAACTTCAGTTAGTTTCACTGTGTCTCTGTTTAGTTTCTGTTTCCGTGATTCGTTCATTGTTGAGAGTGGGGTGTTGAAATCTCCCACTATTATTGTATGAGGTGCAATGTGTGCTTTGAGCTTTAGTAAAGTTTCTTTTATGAATGTGGGTACCCTTGCATTTGGAGTATAGATGTTCAGAATTGAAAGTTCATCTTGATAGATTTTCCCTTTGACCAGTATAAAATGGCCCTCCTTATCTTTTTTGACAACTTTTGATTGAAAGTCAATTTTATCCAATATAAGAATGTCCACTCCAGCTTATTTCTTGAGACCATTTGCTTGGAAAATTGTTTTCCAACCTTTGACTCTAAGGTAGCAAGTGTCTTTGTCACCGAGGTGGGTTTCTTGTATGCAGCAAACTGTTGGCTCCTGTTTACATATCCAGTCTCTTAGTCTATGTCTTTTTATTGGGGAATTGAGACCATTGATGTTGAGAGATATTAAGGAAAAGTTATTGTTGCTGCCTGTTATTTTTGTTGTTAAAGGTGAAATTCTGTTTGTGTTGCTATCTTCTTTTGGTTTTATTGAAAAAAGATTACTTTATTGCTTTTTCTAGAGTGTAGTTTCCTGCCTTGTGTTGGTATTTTCTACCCATTATCCTTTGCAGAGCTGGGTTTTTGGAAAGATATTGTGTAAATTTAGTTGTGTCATGGAATGTCATGTTTTCTCCATCTATGACAATTGAGAGCTTTGCTGGGTATAGTAGCCTGGGCTGACATTTATGTTCTCTTAGGGTATGTATGACATCTGCCCAGGATCTTCTAGCCTTCACAGTTTCTAGTGAGAAGTCTGGTGTCATTCTGATAGGTCTACATTTATATGTTACTTGACCTTTATCCCTTACTGCTTTTTTTTTCTTTTTTTTCTTTTTTTTATTTTATTTTATTTTCTATATTCTATGTTTACATTCCAAAGGCTTTCCCCTTTCCCAGTTCCCACCCACCATAGTTCCCATAGTTCCTCTCCCCCCCATCTGTTCCCCAATAATTCCCCCTCCCCCCCCTCGCCTTACTGCTTTTAATATTCTTTCTTTGTTTAGTGCATTTGCTGATTTGATTATTATGTGTCAGGAGGTGTTTCTGGTCCAGTCTGTTTGGAGTTCTGTAGGGTTCTTGAGTGTTCATGCACATTTCCTTTTTTTTTTTTTTTTTTTTTTTTTTTAGGTTAGGGAAGTTTACTATAATTTTGTTGAAGATATTTGCTGGCCCTATTATGTTGTAAATCCTCGTTCTCTTCTATACCTATAATCCATAGGTTTGGACTTCTCATTGTGTCTTGGCTTTCCTAGATGTTTTGAGTTACAAGTTTTTTTCATTTTGCACTTTCTTTGACTTTTGAGGCAATGTTTTCTATGGTATCTTCAGCACCTGAGATTCTTTCTTCTATTACTTGTATTCTGTTATTGATGTGTGCATCTATGACTCCTGAATTCTTTCTAAGGTTTTCTATCTCCAGAAATGTCTCACTTTGTGATTTCTTTATTTTTTCTACTTCCACTTTTAGATCCTGGTTAGTTTTATTCAGTTTCTCCACTTGTTTGTTTTTTCCTGAAATTCTTTAAGGGATTTTTGTGTTTCCTTTTTAAGGGCTTTTACCTGTTGACCCATGTTCTCCTGTGTTTCTTTATGGGATTTTTGTGTTTCCTTTTTAAGGGCTTCTACCTGTTGACCCATGTTGTCCCATATTTCTTTAAGGGATTTTTGTGTTTCCTCTTTAAGGCTTTCTATCTGTTGACCCATGTTCTCCTTTGTTTCTTTTTTTTTTTTCAGTTTTTTTTATTTTATTTTCTATATTCTTTGTTTACATTCCAAAGTCTTTCCCCTTTCCCAGTTCCACCCTCACCATGTGTCCCATAAGTACTCCCCCCTCCACCCCCCCTCTGTGCATTCCCCAATCACCCCTTATCCCTTTCTCTGTTCTGGTACTCTCCTGCAAGACTGGAACCAGTCTTTTAGAGTTATTTATGTCCTTCTTGAAGTCCTCTATCAGCATCATGAGATGTGATTTTAAATCCAGCTCTTGCTTTTCCAGTGTGTTGAGGTATCCAGGATTTGCTGTTGAGGGAGAATTGGGTTCTGATGGTGCCATACTGTCTTGGTTTCTGTTGGTAATGATCTTGCATTTGCCTTTTGCCATCTAGTTTTCTCTAGTGATAGCAGGTCTTGCTGTTTCTGATTGTGGCTTTCCTGTTGTGCAAGCCTGTGTTTCTGTATTTCTGCCATTCCCATTCTCTCTGTGCACACAGGTATGTAAGCTCTCCTGGGAGACCAGCTCTCCTGTGCTCCCAGGCCTCTCTGTACTCCAAATGACCTGAGTGTGGCTGGTTCTCAAGTGCCCTGGGTGTGGCTGATTCTCTAGGAAGTATCAGGAGATGGTGTCTTCACTGTGGCAGACCTGGTCAGATTCTGCCACAGCAGAAAGGGCTTGTGGTGGAAAGAGGAGAAGAGTTGGTATATATATGGTATTTTTCTTTCCTTTCATGTCTTATTTAGTTATTACATAACAGTTGACTGTTAGGTGGAATTTTGACTTTCAATTGCAGTTATTTAGAGATAAAGAGATGAGTTTGGACCAGACATTGGCAAATGATAAACACATGATCGCTATTCTTGATTGCCATCTTGAGTGGATTTATATATAATTTAGAAATGAGCACATTTCTGAATGCATTTGAAATCATTTCTACAGAATACTGACATGTGTGGAAGAAACTGAGGGGTTAAGGTCCAATCTCCATCTTTGCAGTGTCATCCAAAGGACTAGAGGACTGGACTTAATAATGGCTAGCTAGCATGTGCATGCTCCATTCTTCCCAGTGAATGGTGTACTTTGCAGCCATCACCCATGAACATTAGATGCCAGCTTCTTCAAAGATTCTGACAGAAGTCACAATAAAACTCTCCAGGAAGCTTCCAGGCCTCATATTGACTACATGATTATTATTTCATATGCAATGCATTTAGCCTATACTGAGCATCCACAAGATTCTCACTTCAATAGTTTATTTAATGGCCATTATGGGAGGATCTGGCCTCAAGTAGTATAATATAATCCATGAGGCCCTCTTTTATAATAAAATGCATGCATTGGTTTTGCTTTTCTAGAGAACTCATCTTGACACAGTATTTATTGATCTCCTTGCCCATCTCACCATGTACTTTATTTGATTTTCAATGATTGTTCATGCTGGCCCTGCAGATAGCGAGCACAACTTAGTTCTTATGGATAGATCAAATATTACATCTTGATATTTTATTTTATTTACTTATTTTAAAATTTATTGACAGGGTCCCTGGACATATACCCAGAGGATTCCCCTGCATACAATAAAGACACATGCTCCACTATGTTCATAGCAACCTTATTTATAATAGCCAGAAGCTGGAAGGAGCCCACATGTCCCTCAAAGGAAGAATGGATACAGAAAATGTGGTATATTTATACAATGGAATACTACTCAGCAATTAAAAATAATGAATTCATGCAATCTGTAGGCAAATGGTTGGATCTGGAAAATATCAACCTAAGTGAGTTAACCCAATCACAAAAGAATACACATGAAATGCAATCACTGATAAGTGGATATTAATGAGCCCAGAAGCTCTGAATATTCAAGGCACAATTAGCAAGTCAAAAGATTCCCAAGAAGAAGGAAGGAGAGGACCCTGGTCCTAAAAGGACTGGATCCAGTTTTGTAGAAGGGTGCCAGAGAAATGGTGGGGTGGTGATTGGGGAATAGGCGGGGGCGGGGGGGGTTGAAAGGGGACATATGGGACATATGGTGAGGGGGGAACTGGGAAAGGGGAAAGCCTTCGGAATGTAAACAAAGAATGTAGAAAAATTTGTAAAAAAATTATTTATTTTTTACATCTATATTTTATCTGCCCCATGCCCTGTCCACCCCCAGACTGTTCCATATCTGATACCTCCTTCCCAAACCCCTGTCTCCATGTGCATATCCCAACTCCCAAACCCTCCCGACCTCTAAACTCAACTCCCTGGGGCCTCCAGTCTCTTGAGGGTTAGGAGCATCATCTCTTAATGAAAACAAACCCTGCAGTCCTCTACTGTGTGTGTGTGTGTGTGTGTGTGTGTGTGTGTGTGTGTGTTTTAGGGGACTT
Source organism: Apodemus agrarius (assembly GCA_964023405.1). Taxonomy (NCBI): domain Eukaryota; kingdom Metazoa; phylum Chordata; class Mammalia; order Rodentia; family Muridae; genus Apodemus; species Apodemus agrarius. Next base: position 102,580,051 of record OZ030013.1, on the reverse strand, counting down.
ATATCAGCTGGTGTATGCTGTCTGTTTGGTGGTCCACTGTTTGAGAAATCTTGGGGATCCAGATTAAGACTACTGGTTCTCCTATAGGTTCTCTATTCTCCTCGGCTTCTTTCAGCCTTCCTTAATTCAACAACAGGGGACACCCACTTCTGTCCATTGGTTGGGAACAAATATCTGTATCTGACTCTTTCAGCTGCTTGTTGGGTCTTCCAGAGTGTGGTCATGCTGGGTCCCTATTTATGAGCACTCCATAGCCTCAGAAATAGTGTCAGGCGTTGGGACATCCCCTTAAGCTGGATCCAACTTTGGGTCTGTAGCTGGACCTTCTTTTCCTCAGGCTCCTCTCCATTTCCATATCTGTAATTCTTTCAGATAGGAACACTTACGGGTCATAATCATGACTGTGAAATGGGGCCCCTCTCCCTCATTTGATGCCCTGTCTTCCTGCTGGAGGTAGGCTCTATAAGTTACCTCTCCCTGCTGTTGGGGATTTCAAACATGGCCCCTCTCTTTGAGTCCTGAGAATCTCTCACAACCCAGGTCTCTGGTACAATCTGGAAGATTCCCCTAACCTCCTGTCTCCCAAGGTTGCCTGTTTCTGCTGGCTCTCAAGACTTCAGACCTTTTACCTCACCCAATACCAGATCAGGTTCCCCTCTCCTCAGTACTGCCCTCCTCACTCCCTGTCCACTTTTCCTCTCAGGTCCCTCCCTCCCCACTTGTGATTGCTTTCTTTTCCCTCCCAACTGCAACTGAGGCATCCTCACTTGGGCACTTCAGCTTGTTTAGCTTTTTTAGTTCTGTGGACTGTATCTTGGGTATTCTATAATTTTAGGGGTTGGCTAATATCTACTTATTAATGAGTATATACCATGCACGTCCTGTTGGGTCTGAGTTACCACACTCAAGATGATATTTTCTAGTTCTATCCATTTGCCTGCAAAACTCAGGATATCCCTGTTCTTATTGCTGAGTAGTATTCCATTGTGTAAATGAACAACATTTTCTGTATCCATTCTTCTCTCAAGGGACATCTAGGTTGTTTCCAGCTTCTGGTTATCACAAATAAGACCATTTTGAACATAGTAGAACACGTGACCCTGTGGCATGGTGGGTATATTTTGGGTATATTCCCGAGTGGTATAGCTGGGTCTTTAAGTAGATCTATTTCCAATTATCTGAGAAACCTCCAGATTGATTTTCAGAGTGATTGTACCATTTTGCAATCTCACCAGCAATGGAGGAATGTTCCTCTTTCTTCACATTCTTGACAACATGTGTTGTGACCTGAGGTTTGATCTTAGCCATTCTGATTGGTGTGAGCTGGAATCTCAGGGTTGTTTTGATTTGCATTTCTCTGATCATTAAGGAATTTGGACATTTCTCTAAGTGCTTTTCACTCACTCAATATTAATCAGTTGTGAAATCTCTGTTTACTTCTATACCCCATTTTTTATTGGGTTGTTTGGATTTTTGGTGGTTAGCTTCTTGAGTTCTTTATATATTTTGGATATTAACCCTCTATTGAACATGGAGTAAGTGAAGATATTTTCCCAACTGGTGATTGACAATTTGTCTTATTGACTATGTCCTTTGCTTACAGAAGTTCTCTAGTTTCTTGAGGTCCCATTTATTATTTCTTGATATTAGAGCATGAGCCATTGGAGTTTTATTTAGGAAATTTCCCCTGTGTCAATGAGTTCAAGGCTCTTTCCCACTTTTATTCTATTAGATACAGTGTATCTAGTTTTGTGTTGAGCTCCTTGATCCACTTGGACTTTAGCTTTGTACAAGGTGACAAATATGGATCTATTTTATTTTTTCTACACAAAGATTGGCAGTTAGACTACTACCATTTATTGAAGATGCTTTATTTTTTCCATTGTATATTTTTGGCTTGTTTGTCAAAGATCAAATGTCTATAAGTGTGTGATTTTATTTCTGGGTATTCAATTCTTTTCCATTGATCAACGTGTTTGTCTCTGTACCAATACCATACAGTTTTGATCACTATTGCTCTGTAGTAAAACTTGAGGTCAGAGATGGTGATTCCTCCAGTCATTCTTTTATTGTTGAGAATTGTTTTCACTATTCTGCATTTTTTTTGCTTTTCCAGATGAATCTGAGAATTGCTCTTTTCATGTCTTTGAAGAATTGTGTTGGCATTTTGATGGGGATTGTATTGAATCTCTAGATTGGCTTTGGTAGGCTGGCTATTTTTACATATATTGAGTTTTTAAGTCATATTTATTATGTGACAATTTCTTTAATTCATTTTTCTCCTCTACATTCAATGGACAGCTAGGGACTAAATTTTTAAATGAAAACATTCAGCCTCCCTAACTTAAAGTTTGTTATCCATATCCTCTTCTCCTTAATTTAGAAAAAAATCAATAAAAGTTTTAATCATTCATGCTAAAGTTTAATTATGTCTGTATCTGCATAAGTGTGAAAATTCATGCCCTTGCTTTTAGTGACACCGAAGAAACCATTTAATTGAAAATTGATCATCAGTCCTATGAAAAGATCTCAGTAAAGTTTTCACACACAGACATGAGGACCTGATTTCTGAGATAACTAGTAGAACAGAACCTTGGGCTTATAATATTAGCTTTGGCTATCGTGCTCACTTAATCCTGCCCCTCTCTTATCTCTTATCCTCTTGCTACTCTCTCTCCCTTTTCCCTTCCCCCCTCTCTACATGTGGTCATTGCTGTCCCCTACTTCTCTATAATACACTTCTCTCTGCCTTTCTCTGATTCTACTGCTCTTTTAACTCCCATTCCCCTGCCCTAAATAAACCTTATTCTATGCATATATATATATTTGTGTGTGTGTGTGTTTGTGTGTGTGTGAGAGTCTGTGTGTCTCTCTCTGTGTGTATGTGTGTGTATCAGTTTTGAATGAAGTAATAGAGATCTATCTATATGCTAGCCAGCCACCTAAACCTACATGGCCAGTGAGAGATCCTGTACCAAAGAAATGAAACAAAGGAAAAAGATGCATGGTGCCTGAATCATGACTCACACAACTTGCTCTCCAACCTGCTACATACATGATCATGCATCAATATGCACACACAAACACACTATCATACACAAACACAGGCAGAGAGAGAAAGACAGACACACACACACACAGAGAGAGAATAGAGACATTCACACAGAGACACAAAGACACTCACAGACAGACAGAAACACAAGTGATCACTATAAGTATTTGTGGTTTTCCCATGTTTCTCCCATTATTTATCAACTATTTTTCTCTCACTTTCCTATGAATATCAATGACTGTAGGATTACATCTCAACAACTAAGTTTTTAGCTATTAAAAAAGAACTGACTCAAAGTGAATCTGTTCCTAGCTAGTGCTATAACCTACATAAATCTATGTGATATTTGGCAGAAATAATTTTTGTAGGTGGAGGCCAAGAATATATGTTACCATGAAAAAAACCCAACAACTCAATTTTGTGCTTGACTGCATGAAGACAATAAAGGCATACATGTTAGGCAATTATTTCAAGCAGTTTGTACAGACTTCAACCCTTTGCTGTCTTGATGATAGTATATTGATCCTATTTTTCTGTGGAAATTCTATTCCTTTTAGCACCTATCAGTCAAATTTTGCACAGCCTTTGATAGTCTGATTTGAATTGGGCTCCAGGTTGTCATCTACATCTTTTCTTAAGCTACATAAGTACATCTACATATGTATGCATGTGCACACACACACACACACACACACACATACTTGCACATACATGCACGCATGCAAACACACACACACACACACACACACACACACACAGGTGTGCACACACACACACAAGACCCAGTCACATAGTCAAATGACCCTTTAGCCAAAATTGCATGTCATTTAATTATTTGTTAGATTCATTAATTGGCAGCAGTCTTTCCAGATTCTCATTGGAATTAACAATATTCTTCTTTAATTTATAAGAATATAAATTTATAGAATATAGGACTCTTTCTACTCAGCCTGAAAAGAGCATGCATATTTCAAAATCACTTCTAAATCATGAAATTTAAACATTTTCCCCAGTGACATCTATTTTAACATATAATTAAGAACACAGGCTTTTGATCTATAAAACTATACTTTGGAAAGGAATGTAGCAGTCTTTAAATTTTCATATGAGTCCTTTCAATGGGATTATTTCTAAGCTAGAGAAGACTGAAAGGACAGAAGAGTTTTCTATGAGGTACTTGTTTGACTTGAAATGAAATAGAAGGGTGGTGGCCAAAACAGGCTGTGGACTGCCCTTCAGAGTCCCAGATTCAAGGCTCCTGTCTCTTGTTGACAGTATCAGTTTCAGTGCACTTTGATAACTCTCAGGGCTTTAATAATCTCATCTGTCAAATGGTGATGCTCAAACCAATGTACACTATATTCTGTGCATTAGAATTAAGTATTTCAACTGATGCATGGGAAACTACCTGAATTATTTATACCATGTTCTGACTTGTGAACACATTAGGGAAGAGTTCTACTGATTCTTAGATGATCTACCAATTCATAAATAGTCTCTGAGCATCTTCTATGGATGTATCACAAATAGGAAGAAGGTATTTAGCATTCTTGACACTGGTGGGTATGAGTACAGAATAAAGGAAAAATCTTGCTTTATTCAAATTTAAAAAATTTGTCTACATTGGTGCCTTCATTGCTTCAAGAACCATTGTTCACTGGTTCACAGTCCAGGGTGAGTTTGTGTTGAAGGATTACATGGTCCTAGCAGTCTCACAAGGTAAGAGGCTTTTAACAATGTCCTGTTTCATTCTCAATATAACTTAGGCATAAGCTTTTGACGTCCGCACAAATAGAGAAGCTGAAATTTAGACCTAAAGTCTCACTCTAGATCATACTATCTTAATCATGTGTTGAATGCCTGGCTTCAAATGAATAAATATCAGACATGAATTTTTTAAGGTAAAAATGCATACTAAGTAAGGTTTTCACAGCACTTGTCTGTGAATACTGGAATGTGTAACCATTTTATGGTTTCTGAATGGATATGCTGTAACAAGCAGAACTGTAGTGGGAAGGGCAACATATTCACTCAGTGTCACTGCGTCATATAGGGCTTCATTAAACATCTGATAGCCCTAGAGGCACAAAGCATAGTCTTCAACAAAAGACAAATTTCATCATAGAAACTTGCTATGCACCAATCAATGGATAATTTAGCAAATGGGTATCAAGTGTTGAGTGAAAGAATTGTAGTCTCTTGTAAAGATTAGAGGCATATGATGGACAGCTCTACAAGGAAGTAAAATGAGATATGGTAAAAGAAAGGCGAGATAGATAAATAGTAGGTTGAGCAGTACCCCTAAAAGTGAAAAAGGAGGGCTCTCTGGGTAACTCATTACTATAACATGTAAAGGTTAAAGATGAAAGATCAATAAATATGAAGGTTACATGAGGTACAAAACAGAGAGGAGATACTGACTAAAAGGAGTGTGTGTGTGTTTGTGTGCATGTGTGCTTTGAAACAGGATCAGTGAACAGAGAGAAAATAATTCAAATAGTTACAGTAGCAGATCACTGACTATTTCCACTATATGTTTTTGTTTTCAGATAACATTAATATTACAGGTCTTCATAAAACAGTGAGATCAAGACTGTGCCAACATGGGGCTGGAGAAATATCTAAGTGGTTAAAAGTACACACTGGTTTGCTGAGGACCCAAGTTTGAGTCCTAATACCCATGTTAGATTTCATAATCATTTTTCACTCTGCTTCCAGAAAAGCCAACAACTTCTAACATTGATAAAATCCAAATACATATTAACACACAGGCAAAGATACATACACATAATTAAAAGTAGAAGTAAAAACATTATTAAAGATTGGCCCAACATTGTCAGGTCTCATTCCAAGGCCATACAAACCAAACAATTTGTTGTTTGTGTCTCTTTCTTGTCTGTTATTGTGTGTGCTAAACTCTAGGTAATTAGAGGTGACATTCCTCAAAGAGAGAGTGACTATCTTTAAGAAGTGCCCTACCTACTGCTATACAGTATATTGTACAGTCCACTGGATGATAAGGAGTGTAGAGGTTGATGCCTAGTTCAGAGACAGAGGAAAGGAAGCTCATAGACACAAGTGATCTGGCATCCTGTGGAAGGCAGAGTAAAATTGATTTCTAAGGGCATTTTCCTAATAGTGTTTTAAGAAAATTATTTAAAAATCATCACTAGTTATATGAACTTAGAAATTTGTTGACTTAGCAGGTTGTTCTATTCTATATTGAGACAGCTACTATTTTTATCTATGAAAAATAAATAGAATTATTTCAATTATGACTAATCTCTTGAATATTATAATTAATATTTGCAAGCATTTCATGTTCAGAACTCTAGTTAGAGTCCCTTTTAGCATTCTTTTTATTGTTCTTATTTGCACATCCATTGTATCTCTGGAGTTTTTCCTTCCTTTATTTCTATATTTCTCTCTCCTTTTCTCCCTCCCCTCAATTCTCCCTTTCCTCCCCCTCTCCCTTTATTTATACTCTTATCCTCTCATTTATTTGTCTAAGTGGCAGTTTCTAAGCATGCTTTATAAAAATGCTTTCTGGACAGATATTTGCACATAATTATCATGATGTTAGTGGTGCAAGAAATAAAAATGCACGGGAATATCAGAGATACATATCCAAGGAGGAAGATGCTATTTACAGCTAAGAATTTAAAGCAATGCTTCAGACTAGAAAACCTTTAAGCTTGCAATAAACTAGGAATCTTTTCCCCTGAAGAACCCTTAACAATTACCAAGTAATTTATTTTTGGTCAGGTTTTTACTCAGACTGCCACATAATGTGTCTGCAAAAATAGATGAAGTTAAGGTAGCACCATAGAGCAGGGGCAACTGCATATTAAGAAGAGCAGTTCATGGATTTATTAAATGAGTAGGGAGAATTCAATTAAAACACTATTAATAATTTAGTGCCAGAAAGAAAATTTTCTGATCAAGACTATAAGACTGTCTACAAATTATTGTAGAAATAAATTCCATTGTAAAGTATTCCCCTATTAAATATGCAGTTTCAATTTGTACTGAGCAACAATTCATCAACTATGTATCAACAAGTTGAAGGTTTACAATTTGTTAAATAGTAGCATGTATGTTTACAGCAACTATATGCCTCTGAATATATTCATAAATAATAAACACATTATAAAAATGTAAAGTCATGCTTGTTATATATGAAAGGAGAATCTGGATAGAATCACCACGCCAGAAAGTCATTGTAGAAAGTGGCCAGCCTTTCTATATGAAGAATGTGTTTCATGTACTCCAGGTTTGGGCTTGTTGCTCAGATGTCTGTGTGGGTCATTATCAGAGAAAATATGACCCTCTTCACTGTTCCCTTACTAGGGTATTTATTACTGCATTACTAATTAACTAAAGCCTAGTGGGCTGAAGCAATGTTTTCTTTTGCCTTTGCATCTGTGAATTGTGAATTTGATGAGGGCCCATTTAGCTCCCAGGGGATTCCCTGTATAATTATGGTCAGTCATTGTCTGTACTGAAGTAGAAGAATTGTTCACATAGTTTCCAAAATTCACTCACAGGGATTGGCATCTGAGATAGGTCCTAGGCAAGGAACTAGACAAGGGCGCTGAACCAAAATACCTGCTTGGGGTCTCTCCATTTTGTACCTGCAAAGCAATCAGAATTCTGATTTTGGCATTTGGCCTCACCCCGAGTAACCAACCAAGTATTCTTGGAGAACCAGGGACAACTGAAGTTGCAAGTCCACCTGCATTAAGAATGTGTCCTGGGTCACTCAGTTCATCTGCAGTCACAATTCATATAGGTCCAAAGAGGTGCCCTGTCACTTTATAAAGAGATTGTTAACAATGGATGTTCATTTTAAAATGTGTGATACTTCTCATAAAATCCCAAAACTTATTGTTTACTGAGTAAACTTAATTACTTTAAATGTCTTGAAGAAAAATTCATGTGACAATTTTCTCTGACACAAATACCTTGAATTTCACATTTCTTATAGTTGCCTTTGTATATAATGGTAGGTAAATTATAAATATATGTATGTATGTGTGTATGTGTGTGTATATATCCTACTTCATCAATTGTAAGAAACTATCGATCTTTTAATATCACAATTCTTTGTGTACCACTGAAAGCAAAAGCAATTACATATAATAGTCATAATAATAATTCCACAATGATAACATAATATGAATAATAAGTTGACAGAAATATTTTGAAGTTCTAGAGGTTTTTCCATAAAATTCTATTTTATATACAATTCATGTACCTGAAATAAATCCTTGAAAACATATACAAATTAATGTTTTAAAAACAATACCTATAAAATCCATTTAAGTCCAACTGTTTTCAAAATAGTTTTGCCATTCTTCCTTCAGTATCCTTATGCTTGGTAACAGGCAATCCATATTTTGCCCATTCATCTAGCTCCTAGCAACCGCAAATCATCTTTTTGTTTTGCAGATTGATTTCTGGACCTTCAACAGAAAGAGATTAATTCAATGTATACCCTTCTCTGTCTGCCTGCTTTGATTCTTCGCAGGTGTTATATGTAACAATGACTATCATGGTCTGCACCTTGAATAAATCCTTTCCATGATAGCACAGTCACTACTGACAAAACAGAGAATGAACTTCCACCACATGCATTTAGAATATAAGATAATGTGCTCTCCAATGATCACTTTTTTATTTATTTTTTAATTTTTTTAATTTTTATTTTCTATATTCTATGTTTACATTCCAAAGGCTTTCCCCTTTCCCAGTTCCCCCCCACCATACGTCCCATAATTCCTCTCCCCCCAACTATTCCCCAATCATTCCCCTTCCCCCCACGGTTAAAACTTGAGTGGAAGGATGAGATGGAAGACCCATGAGATAGCCAATCCCCATGGTGGCCCTACTTTATACACAAAAAGGCTTCAGATGCTGAGTGATTCCTTTACTGATGTCTTATTGCCTAGATAATGCAAAGTCCTATGACAAAAGCAAACTTTTAAGGAGAAATCACTGAAGTCAAGGCTATAACTGAAACATTTGTGTAACCCAATTGCAGCTTGCTAACTCTCCCTCTTCCATCAAAATCAAGGATTGGTTTAGCTCAAGCAACTGAGAGCTAACATTTTGAGAGCTTAGAGAGGGTATTTAAGTTACGCCAAGATACTTTACATTGTTTGTGGCTATTGTGAAGGGTGTTATTTCCCTAACTTCTTTCTCAGCCTGCTTGTCCTTTGAGTACAAGAAGGCTACTGACTTGCTTGAGTTAATTTTATAACCTGCCACTTTGCTGAAGTTGTTTATCAGCTGTAGAAGTTCTCTGGTGGAGTTTTTTGGGTCGCTTAAGTAAACTATTATATCGTCTGCAAATAATGATAGTTTGACTTCTTCCTTTCCAATTTGTATCCCTTTGACTTCCTTATGTTGTCTAATTGCTCTCGCTAGAACTTCAAGTACTAGATTGAAAAGATATGGAGAGAGAGGGCAGCCTTGTCTAGTCCCTGATTTTAGTAGGAATACTTCAAGTTTCTCTCCATTTATTTTGATGTTGGCTACTGGTTTGCTGTAGATTGCTTTTACTATGTTTAGGTATGGGCCTTGAATTCCTGCTCTTTCCAAGACTTTTAGCATGAAAGGATGCTGAATTTTGTCAAATGCTTTTTCAGCGTCTAATGAGATGACCATGTGGTTTTTTCTTTCAGTTTGTTTGTGTAGTGGATTACATTGATGGATTTCCATATATTGAACCATCCCTGCATCCCTGGGATGAAGCCTACTTGATCATGGTGTATGATTGTTTTGATGTGCTCTTGGATTCGGTTGGCAAGAATTTTATTTAGTATTTTTTGCATCTATATTCATAAGAGAAATTGGCCTGTAGTTCTCTTTCTTTGTTGGATCCTTTTGTGGTTTAGGTATTAGCGTAATTGTGGCTTCGAAAAATGAGTTGGGCAGTGTCCCTTCTGTCTCTATTTTGTGGAATAGTTTGAAAAGTATTGGTGTTAAGTCTTCTTTGAAAGTCTGGTAGAATTCTGCACTAAAACCATCTGGTCCCGTACTTTTTTTTTTTTTTTGGTTGGGAGGCTTTCTATAACCCCTTCTATTTCTTTAGGGGTTATGGGACTATTTAGCTGATCTACTTGATGCTGATTTAATTTTGGTATTTGATATCTGTCTGGGAAATTGTCCATTTCCTCCAGATTCTCCAGTTGTTTTGAGTATAGACCTTTGTAGTAGGATCTGATGATCTTTTTAATTTCCTCAGTTTCTGGAGAGGGTATTTAGATATTTAGAAAATCAGGTAAGAAGGCTGTGGTTTGGACTATGAAAAAATAGGCATGTAGAATATATGAATAAAATTGTAACTGGTGTTACCACCACCATAAAATTATTCATTCTGAGTACATTAGACATATTTCTGAAACTTTGATTTCAATCATCAGGCAGGAAGATTAATCATTATACTACTCTGCACACCATGAGTTGTTTTCCACTCTTTGGTCACTCTTACCCTAGAAATCTACATCCTAAGATTTGGACTTGATCTCCTTAATAAAGAGCCTTAGATTCATCTACCTTCAGACCTGTAAGCTAACTGAATATCTGAGACAGCTCAGAAGCTCAGAATGCCCAAGATATAATTCACAGACCACGAAGCTCAAGAAAAAAGACCAAAGTGTGGATATTTTGGTCCTTCATAGAAGGGGTACAAAATACCCATGGGAAGAAATACAGAGACAAAGTGTGGAGCAGAGACTGAAGGAAAGACCATCCAGAGATTGCCCCACCTGGCAATCCATCCCATATACAGTTACCACACCCAGACACTATTATGGCTGCCAAAAAGTGCTAGCTGACAGGAGCCTGATATAGCTGTCTTCTGAGGCCCTACCAGTGCCTGACAAATACAGAAAGGGGATTCTCTCAGCCAACCATTGGACTGAGCACAGGGTCCTCAATAGAGGAGACAGAGAAAGGAGTCATGGAGCTGAAGGGGTTTGCAACCCCATAGAAGGAACAACAATATGAATAACTAGTACCCATAGAGGTCCCAGGGACTTAACCATCAACCAGAGCTGGAGGGACCCATGGCTCCAGCCACACGGGTAGCAGAGGATGACCTGGTTGGACATCAATGAGAGGAAAGGTCTTTGAACCTGTGAAGGCTCATTGCTCCAGTGTAGGGCAATGCCAGGTCACGGAAGCAGGAGTGGGTGGGTTTACTGAGCAGTGGGAGAGGGGATGGGATAGGGGGTTCGCAGAGGGGAAATATGGAAAGGGGATAACATTTAAAATGTAAATAAAGAAAATATCTAATAAAAATAATTAAAATTTTGACATACTTTAAGACAAGGAAATAACTACTACTCTGCATATCATTGAGTTCTGATCATTGTGTGGGTGGGTGTGTAGTCAATAGAAATACAGGAAATTAGAAGTTGAGATTTAGTTATTAGAAGTTCCATTTAGTTTTATAATAGAATTCTGATTTAGGTGAGATTGGCAATGTGATGAAGAGAAGGAGACAGTTAGGTGAACTAGAATAGGTTCCATGAAATAGCTAATTCAATTCATAAATGTCAAGATGAGAGAAGGATCCACAGTCCATCCCTGAATGGCACAAAAACACTGTTATGACTAGAGCTTACGTGGATAATGCCTATGATGGCTGATATATATTATCAATTTGATCACCAAAAAATCATCTTTGGTCATATTTCTGAAGGCGTCTCTAGATTTGGTTCATGGACAGGGGAACCACAACTTCAATGTAGGCAGTAATAATTCATGGGATGGGACCTATACTGAAAAGGGGAAATAAAAACCCATCACCTCTATTGATAGCTCTCTGCTTCATAATTTGAATACAATATGGACAGCCACCTTCTAATGCTACATCATCTTGACTGCCATGATGAACTTTATCCACTATCACCAAAAATAAACCCTTACTTTTTTTTGTTTGTTTACTCAGCAATTTATTTTGCCCTAGCAAGGAGATAAGTTACTAATACTGTAAATATTATGTCAATGGCAATCTATTAGTGTATTATAGGACAAACACCTCCCTACTACTGCAAACAGGTGACTTATAGGTGTTGTTGAAAATAAATTCATCTAAAGTTTATTCAAAATTGGTATCTAATAACAAAATCACAAAAGGAAGAAAATAGGAATTTGGAATGTCATTATATATTTGGCGCTTTGAAGAGAACAGCTTTTATGTAAATGTGTGTATTTGTTTTTGTGTCTGTGTATGTATGGGTCTGTGCATGTGTGTGTCTGTGTGTGTGTGTGTGTCTATGTGTGTGGTTTTGTGTGTGTGTGTGTGAGTGTGTGTGTGTGTGTGTGTGTGTGTGTGTGTATGTGTAGGGCTGATTCTGTTAAGAGATTGGCTCACTCAAAAACTCAAATCTGAGTTTTGGAAAATCAAAAATCCAAATCTTCCAGTAGACTAGATATTGGATTCTTATTTACAGTCTGAGGAGGAATTCTCTTGTTTTTAAATTCATTGATTATATGTACAATCCAATCTAATATACAGCCATATAATATAAGCCTGGCCAGCTTGATATTAAGATTAATCATCACAAGCTCAGTCCGGCTTGAGAGTGTGGATTGCATGTTCTGATGGATTAGAATGGTAGAAATTTTCACTAGGGTTTGGGAAATGAAAGCCATTCATAAGCAATCACTGTTCCCTATTGTGTTCACCCATTTTTATTTAGAAACTTGCTTACTCGGAAAAAAAAATCCTTCTTGGACTTGCATGGCCTATTGTTAAGTGAGGGAGTATTTTCAGGGCTTCCTTGTTCGGCTCATTTACACAGCTCTGGTCCAGCAGTGCGTTGTAAATGTCTACCATAAAGGTTTGCTAGCTATTGCACTTAATTTGTATTCAGATGGAAGCAAAGAGAAGGAAAAATACACAAGCAGGAGTCTTGTAATTATGCTACATAAAATTATTAAGCAATCTTGAAAATTGTTAGTGGGAAGATGCCCATCATGCATAAAAATAATTTTGATTTCAACATCCAGAGTTTAACGTGAGAATGATTGTAGGGAGACCATACTGGTAAATTTTCCTTTAATTATTCAAGCACATTTGAATTTGTTTTAAAGGAAGTGATAGCTTGATAAAGTTGAATCACTGCAGTCAAGATAATCCTGGTTTGGCTGTGTGACAAAGTTCATTTTCTAAGACATGCTGTGAACTGAAAAACTATGAGAACAGCAAAGAACATGTGTTCTTTGTTTCCCTAATCTCTCTAACAAAACGTAGGAATTAATTGACATAATTTCTGGCCAACTGAAGAACATTATGTTGTAGACATATCCAGGTTTTCAGATAATTTTGTCTGAAACATTGAAAAGTCTTTAAACTACAGGTTCTCATGGCACAATTATTCATTATAATATTTTTCAATATGGTGACATGTGCTTCAGTAAAAAAAATTAGTAATATATTTTCATTCTTATTATTAATAACTTCAAAATTTAAGCTATAGTTAATTTAAATAAGTTAACAGCTACAAGAGTTCAAATTATACCATTTTACGCATCAATGTAATTAATTTATGCACCGAAAAACATCACTTGTTCAGGTCAGGAATAATTTTAATCTCACGCTTTTAATGTCAACAGTCAGGAGACTGTGGGAGGAGGATGTCTGTGAGTTTGAGGTCTGTCATTTCTGCTTAGTAAGTTCCAGTATAGTGAAGACTACATAGAGAGACCTGAATCTAAAAAAACAAAAAACAAAAACAGAATGAAACAATAAGTGTTCTGTAAATAGTTTAGGAACTATAATTCATACCCTTTGAGTAGCAGTCAAAAATTTTAGTGAATATATAAAATGTATGTTTATTTTTTGTGGGTTTTTTGTTTTTTGGATTTGGTTTTTTTGAGACAGGGTTTTTCTTTATAGACCTGGGTGTCCTGGAACTCACTCTGTAGACCAGGCTGGCCTCTAACTCAGAAATCCGCCTACCTCTGTCTCCCAGAGTGCTGGGATTACAGGCATGTGCCACCATGGCCAGGCTAAAGTGTGTGTGTGTGTGTGTGTGCGCGCGCGCGCGCGCGCTTGTGTTACAGAGAGAGGGAGGTTCTGCAAGGCCTGTCCTAACTCACATCTCTGTAAGATAAGTGAAATTGCCTCTGTCCTTTGCCAGCTCTTTATAACATTCTGACACACTCTTGCAAAGCAGGAGGGTTGCTCTGTCAAACACACTGATTTCTAAAAATGGATTGTTCTATGAAAGCAAGACTTACCCACCCCCCTGGAGAATGCCAACCTGAGAAGGTGACAGACAAAAATTGTCTTTCTGCTTGTGTGAGGAGACCTTCCAAGAATAGAGAGGGTGGAGGAGAAATGTCATAGCCATCATAGAACATAAAATCAAGTTCCTTTGGGCATTTAGGATGAGCCACCTGTTCTTGACCTTGTTTGATCAGGTTCTTTGCTGTTCGTGAACTATTTATCCCCAGCTTGATGCACTACTTTTATTTCTTTCCTCAGTCTCACACAGCCATTCTTCTTGCATTCTGCCTCCATCTTGGCAACATCAATGTTTTCTGGGTGATTTCTGATCTTTTTCTTCTGTGCTTTGCATTTGGAAGGATGCCTGCATTGCAAAAGTGTTCAGAAAAGTCAGGTCTCACCTCACTTCTTTGTGTCTCTTTGGTAAGCTATGCAGTCCTTTGAATATAAATCCTATTCAGTACTATTCATATGTAAATCTTGAAAGTAGCACTTTAGTGAGAAGATTTACAGATACTTTAAATACTATCAATAATTCATCCCTTACATTCAATTAAGATTTCTTTTTCTTGAAGAAGAAGAAGAAGAAGAAGAAGAAGAAGAAGAAGAAGAAGAAGAAGAAGAAGAAGAAGAAGAAGGAACAGAAAAAGAAGAAGAAGAAGGAACAGAAAAAGAAGAAGAAGAGAAAAGAAGATGAAGACAAAGAAGAAGAAAGAAGATGAAGATGAAGAAGAAGAAGAAGAAGAAGAAGAAGAAGAAGAAGAAGAAGAAGAAGAAGAAGAAGAAGAGGCATACTCTAATTTAGCACTTAATGTCAAGATCAAGGATTTCCTCAATAAATCTCTGGAATCATTCATTCTGTTTGTACATCTTCACAAGAACCCACCTGTGAAAATTGTATATACTTATTGCCATTGTGATTTGTTTCTAAAATTTTCCAATGTTAGCATAATGACTTTCTCTGGCTTTCTGAAAAGACAGAAAAAGAAGGCAAATAATCCTCCCTAGGTAATACAGTATCTAGTGTTAGATCTGTCCAGTTGAGGAGTGTTGCTGGGAAGTGCTTGTGAGTTGAAATCTAAGGAGTAAGTTTGACAGAGGATAAAGAAAATGGTGTTCAGAAGCATATGTGACAAAATAGGTTTGATGAAAAATGTGTAACACCAAAACATGTGTGAGAACAGGAATCAGATAGAAAACCAATGCCAGTAAGATTACTGCTCATTGACTTGAATGGTGACAGGGCCTGTAAGCCCTTTTCACTAGTATTAGTTTTGAGCCACAGTTTTGCTATTAGAACCAAGTGCTAAGTGCTTTTTATATGGCACATATTGTTTAAAACTTACAATGCACAAATTAAGGAAAACTGAGGCACAGAAAATTACAGTTAGTAGTGACAGACATGGGATAATCTAGATACAGATTATGAGATCTAGACTTCCTGCTCCTTATAATTCTCTGTCAGGCAAAGGGGGACCATTGCATGAGATTTGCATCAGATTTGCATGATTGAATCAGATTTAACATTAGTCTGGCCTCTGAGATCACCTATTGGAAAGAGGTCAAAAGGGATGCTGAGACCACTACAGAAGAGCAACTGAGTGATGATGGTCTTTGGAGCCAGAAGTGTTACAGTGTTATTTTGTGAAGGGAAATTTCAGCTTAACAAGAAAACCTTGAAGTGAAGGCTTTGAATTGGAGAGAAGGTTTTAAATTGCTATCAGAAATTTTCATTTTAGTGATTGAAACATTTCAGGGCCAAATGTGCCATGCTGTACCTTTATGGAGGGGATTATTTGTGGTAAATAACTGCCAACTCCTCCAGCACAGGAACCCTGAAGTATGGGTTCAGAAGAAACAGCAATTCACTTCCTCGCAGGCGGGGATTGATTGTGTTTCTGAACAACCAGGTTTCTGAGATCTTTTAAACCTAATTATCATGGCCTGTGAACTTGTGGGTTTATTCCTCATGGGAGAAAGATTGAATTGTGAGTGAGAAGCTGACTTCACAGTTTAAAAAAGTGGAGCCAGAAGCAATAAGAGAAAAGGTTTATTCGATTATACAAGTGGAAAAAGGAATAAACATGTATCCTTGTCTTGTTTACTGGGAGCACTAGTGTTTTGATAATGATAGAAATGGCAGTATGCACCACACCCTCTAATGCCTCTAATGTTTAGTTTATGTTATGAAAAAAAATGTGCTATGCTTAAAACCTTTTTCTTTGTCTTGCAATCAAATCACAGAATTTGACAAATATTTGTTTGAGAGTTATTGAGCTCCTTCTTCAGAAGATGATATTTTTGACTAAATCAACTTTGTAAAACCAAAACAAAACTTAGAAAGCAATTGTAACAGCACACTCTAAACTGATGCTGGGACTATATGTCAAGAATATAACTGTTATTTACAAATGTAAATATTATACCACAATCAAGTAGTTTTCCATGTTGGGGTTGTGCTGCTAAGTTTAATGGAATCATCAATTTTTACAATAGGAAAATCCATTAATAGAACTAACACCTGAATTTCAAAATATAATCTCTCTCTCAATTTTTACTTTAAGAAAAAAATTAGTGACTAAGAACTGGAAAAAATTTCTTTGGATGAGTGAAACATGAGTACATGGTACAGAAGTCACTATTTTCCAATCTGCCTAGGATTGAGCCAATGAATTTCTTCCCTAAAAGAATTGATAGCCACAAACCCTCTTCCTACATTGCAAATATGGATGCATATGTTTTGAAAAATAAAAATTTCTCCACTCATGCAAGTTAATAAATTCCTTTGGCTAAATTATTTTATTATAACTTGGTTTTCCTTTGGTAAGATACTGATGAGCACTCAATAACTTACATACAATAGGCTAACTGCATCTCCCTTCATCACATACTTCTACATTTTTGAAGAGATCTTCTTATTTGAGGAAATAGATTCATATGTAGTCATAGGGCAAACAATCCAGTGTTTCATATAGATGCTCCAATGTTTTCCACTATATTCATATTGTTCCATGTTTCCTTAAAGGCGTGTGGTTTGGCATCTGTCTGATGACTGCATGTATGTGAATGAAGGCAGTCAAACAGACTCCAACATTTGCAGCAATGAATCTTTTATCCTATGTTGTACTTCTTAGATGGCTTAATAAAGCAACTCCAGAGAAGTTACCAAGAACTGACCTTCTCTTTCCTGTCCTTCCGTTTGGATTAAATGGTTAATAAAATCATTTTCAACACTGTCTCTTTGAAACAACATATCAGCTTCTTTCCTGGGTGAAATATAAAGCCACAACTGGTCATGGCACCACCTGGGTTTGTAGACTTGCTTTATTTTTCATGGTGACTTAGCCTTCTCCCCCACTGGTCCTACCTACAGAAGGAATCCTGCCTTCCTGACTCTGGCACAATTGAAATCATTGACTTATATCCCATGTTGTAGGCAGAAGAGAACTCAAATTAGGCATGATGTATTTTCCCACTACCACTGTGGTTATGAAGCACATCATTGTATCTTAATACTCATCAGTATTTATCTTATATCGTATTCATCTTCAAGGAAACACAGAACGCAGCAAATTGGATTTAAAATTCACAGAGCTGCATTTATTTAATATCTCCCTTTTCATATTTTGCTATAACAGATATCATTCCATCTCATGAAAATTACCTAAGAAATATCTTTTATTCTCAGAACTGCAGCTTAGTTTATTTTAGTTCAAATTCTGCAATGTATTATAGTAAGTTTGGAGAACATTTGTTAATTTTTGGTGAGGGGAAAACAAATATTGCTACATGACATCACAATGGCTCTTATGAAAAATTTCGCTAAAGATTCATGAACCTACACAATGACATTTTTAGCAACACAGATACCCAAACCTGAAAACAAATTAAATGCAGATCAGCAAGTAAATGGATAAACAAAACTACTTGGAAAGGGACTCTGTGATTAACAAACATTAATATATCTCATCTGAATATATTTTCAGATACGTGCATATATATCATTATTTGTGAAGGGTGCCTAAAAAGAAACAAAGAAAGAAAACAAAACTGAAACAAAACAAACAAACAAACAAAACCTTTCTAACTCCCCAACCCAAAACCTGTAAGAAGTAATTGGAAATTTACCAGAGATTTCAGTGATTGGAGTAAGAGTATGAATGTGGAATGATCAGCATGAAAGAACTCCTTGGGCTCTGGGGATTAATCTTTAACCAATATACTTATGGCTACAAGAATATCCATATACATAAAATCTCATTAAAAAGTGAATGTTGGAGCTGAGAAAATGGCTCAATATTTGTAATAGTTTTTATAACATGAGTTCAGAACCTAAGCAAACACATAAAAAGACAGGCCCAAGAGCATATGCTTATAATCCAAGTGGCAGTAAGGCCAACATCAGATGATACTGTGAATTAGCTATCCAGAATATCTAAGCTATTCAACAGTCTTCATATTCACTGAAAGACTCCATCTCAAAAATAAGGCATAGAATACTTGAGGAAGACAATGAACATCAAACACTGACCTTCAAAAGCATATACACCAGCAGCAGCTGAAGCAACAACAACCACAATAATAAGATACAAGGTAAATGAATTTTTGTGTGTGAAAGTCATAAAACTAAAATCTGTGTTGCTAAAAACCTTTACTGTACTGTGATAAAATACTCTGAAAAAAGGAAGTTTAAAAAAACAGAATTTACGTTCTTCTGTGATTGGGTTACCTCACTCAAGATGATATTTTCTAATTCCATTCATTTGTCTAAGAATTTCATGAATTCATTGTTTTTAATAGCTGAGTAGTATTCCATTGTGTAAATATACCACATTTTCTGTATACATTCCACCATTGAGGGACACCTGGGATCTTTTTAGCTTCTGACAATTATAAATAGGACTGCAATAAACATAGTAGAGCATGTATCCTGTTACATGCTGGAGAATCTTCTGGGTATATGCCCAGGAGTGGTATAACAGGATCCTTGGGTGGTATTATGCCAAGTTTTCTGAGGAACTGCCAAACTACTTTCCATAGTGGTTGTACCTGCTTGCAATCCCACCGGCAGTGGAGGAGTATTCCTCTTTCTTCCTATCTTCACCATCACCTGGTGTCTCCTGAGTTTTTGAACTTAGCCATTCTGACTGGTGTAAGGTGAAATCTCAGGGTCGTTTTGATGTGCATTTCCCTGATGATTAAGGATGATGAACATTTCTTTAGGTTCTTCTCAGCCATTCGATATTTCTCAGGTAAAAATTCTTTGTTTAGCTCTATACTGCATTTTTAATAGGGTTATTTGGTTCTCTGGAGTCTAACTTCTTGAGTTCTTTGTATATATTGGGTATTAGGTGTCTATCAGCTGTAGGGTTCCTAAAGATCTTTTCCCAATTTCTTGGTTGCCGTTTTGTCCTATTGACAGTATCTTTTGCCTTACAGAAACTGTAATTTTATGATGTCCCATTTGTCAATTCTTGATCTTAGAGCATAAGCTATAAAAAATACAAATTGTATGCACTCACTGATATGTGGATATTAGCCCAGAAGCTTGGAATACCCAAGACATAATTCACATATCAAATGATGCTCAAGAAGAAGGAAGAACAATGTATGGATACTCTGGTCCTTCTTAGAAGGGGGAACAAAATTCCCACAGAAGAAGATACAAAGACAAAGTGTGGAGCAGAGTCCAGAGGAAGGACCATCCAGAGATTATACCACCTAGTCATCCATCCCATATACAGTTACAAAACCCAGACACTATTATTGATGCCCACAAGTACTTGCTGACCAGAGCCGGATATAGCTGTCACCTGGGATACTCTGCTAGTGCATGATGAAACCGAGAGGGACACTCTCATCCTGTGCACAGGATCCCCCATGGGGGAGCTAAAGAAAGAAACCAAGGAGCTGAAGGTATTTGCATTTGAAATGTAAATGAACAATATATCTAATAAAAAAGGTAAAAAAAATAAAAATTTATGGTGGATCATAGTTCAAAACACAGTTCCTCTTGGTGGGAAAGTCATGGAGGCAGGAGCCTGAAGAAAACATTAACATGAGATTGATAAACAAGAACCAGAAGCAAATGAACTCATGCCACCCACAACCCTCTCTCTGTGTCTGCAATCTGCTCACAAAGAAAGTGTCTTCTGCACTTGTTTAGTGTAATTGAGATCATCTCCCACATGCATCTGGAATCCTATCACCCAGGATATTGTGGAATCTGTTTAAATGACAGTTAACACCTTTCATACCCACAGAAATCTTTACAATTCCCACATATGCAACTAAAATAAATAAGTAGTAACTCTTGCCATCTGTACCTACTGTCACCACTTGATGCTCTGAACTCCATGTTTCAAAGTCCTGCCTTGTGGAAGAGATTGCATGACACAGTTCTCATCCCTGCAGCAGAGTTAGCAAGATGTGGGCCTACATGAATGCCGATGGTTGATGTGGGCATGAGTGTTGTTTGTATAATAATGTACATATTTTTACATTCCTCCTTCAGGGAATAATCTTCTTGTTAAGGTTAATGACTCCATGATAATTAGAAACAGCAGAGTACAGGAAACAAGAATGTGTTCCTCAGCTAAATGGTAAACACTGTGACCTTCAGGAGAGCCCTTAATGCTGAGGGAAAGAACTCTGAAAACATGAGTCCAAGAATGTATAATCTTTCTACTATGCAAAATATAAGGATGCAATATGAATTATGAGAGGCTTCAAGGACTTAAAAATGTAAATAAATAAAAACAAAACCAGAGGCAGCCTCACTGTGATGCAGTTTATCAGAAAAATATTAAGGAATGAGCTAAAGAAAGTTGTGGAGTGATCATCACTCTACAATGCAACTAAGTTTATTGGTGTTTACAAAGAAAGGCAGCTTTCTGAGTCCATGGTCAGTCTGGGACAAAATGGATTGGAGTACAGGCAATGTGGGAATGATGACCTCAGAGCTGGATCCCACCCACCTAGCTTATTGTTTATGCTAACAAAGGAAGACAAATTCCTGAGTTTAGTGTCAGCCCAGGACATGGTGAGCTTTGGTGCAGACAGGGTAGGAATAAAGATCTCAGGACAGGATTCCACCCAAGTAAACTTATTGCTTGTGCTTGCAAAACCAGGTAGAACTCTGGTTTCATTTAGTATATTAAAAGCTGTCATTTTTTTCTAAGAATTGAGGGGATAAGGTCATAAAATGCTGATTCTTGGGATAATCAAAGGGGAACTTGTAGTGATTGAATTGATATGTACATAAAAGACTGGGCTTTGGGCTGCAAGAGCTGAGATGTCTAGACACAGCTGCTAGCATGTACCCATGATTGACATCCAGATCTTTCTTTTGCCACTCCCAAACACCTCTTCCACAGTTATCCCTCTATAAACCAAGGCTGATTATTGAAACCATGAGACACCATGTGATACCATGTGAAATCAGTTTCTGACTCAATAGTACTTCTGATCTGTGTATGTTGTGTTTGAGTCTTTTAACTAGTGTTAAGGTAGCAAAAATAAGTTTATATACAGTGTTACGATGGTAACACTCAGGACAAATAAGGTGATGTTGAAACAGTGAAATTTTATGTGTATATCATCTGGTGGAATTTAGAAATGTACTAAAGGGAACATTATAAGTCTATGAGTGGAAGTCTATTAAAAAAACTAAAGCTATTGTGTAAAATATCTTTTATTAATACTGTGCAGAAGTAAGACAGAAAATCTTTCCACTGTAAAAATTCCAGTTCTCAAATACTTCTGACATGCTCGTTTGTCTCTATTTAGTGAAATTTTACTAGTGCAGTTACTTCTATTTATTTTCCTCACTAAAGTTTAGGTGGCACTAAAAACTGGTCTTTTCCCTGGTTCTGTATGTGCTTGCTTCTTTAGTCAGAGCAAAGCTGTTTCAGACCAGGAATTCCTGTAATTACTGATTTGTGTCACTAGCATGGCTTCTCAAAGACCATTTTATGCCTCTGGAGCATGTTTAAATATCCTGGAAAAGAACAGGGCAACCTCTGCAGGTTCCGTCTGGGTAAATCATTTCAACCATTATATTAACTTCATTTTTCTGGAGGGAGGGCATCAAACCATGTCACAGGTTTATCTGTTGTCCTGGCTAAGTATCAAAACCTACACTTACACACTTACTATTGAGAAAGCATGTATTTATAGGTTATATATGGCTCTAAGGTTAGCACTCTGTCTACAAAGAATCTTTAGTTTGGCTTTATCAGCTAATTGTGTATTTGTTTATGTGTGCTGAACTCTGTTGTTTCTCTAATCAGGAAAAGGTTATTTTTGCACGTCCTGAAACCAGACAGTATTTAAGGATATCAGAAACGGATATTTTTTATGTTTTAAGGAAAACACAAGAAAGGTTAGAAGCATGAAAAAAAATATATAGATGTTAAACAAGTTTCTAAAAAGCTAAATTAGGAAAAATACAATGTGGTTTTCCAGCTCCCAGAGTAAAATTTGAAAACTTACATGATGTTCAGAGTGTAGAACCTAATGTGTAGTAATTTTTCAGCTGCTGACTGTGTGATCCCAGTTTATTTCTCACTAACCCCCCCCCAAAAAAAAACAAAAGAAAAACTAGCTTTATGGTCTTGATTTGTACATCATGCTTGTAACATTGATATGAGAAGAGTCTACCTGTGACATATCTGAAGTATTTAATGCGGGATTTTTTTCAACCATGTTCTACTTTGCCTCGCACTTTAGAAAATACACACAGTGTCAGAAGTCATGTGTCCAGCTGCTTTCAATTTGGAGTAAATGACGCTACTGTAATTCCCAGAGCTTCATAGCCCAGAAAATCCTATAGGTACCAATTTGTTTAGAGGATTGGCTCTCAAACTTTCTAATGCTGCAACCCTTTAATATAGTTCTTCATGTTGCAGTGACACACCTAAACACTATAAATTGTTTCTATTGCTACTTTATGACTATAATATTGTTCCTGCTATGAATCCTAAATATGTGATATGTAGGATATGTGATATATGACCCTTATAGGCCATGCAGCCCAAAAGGGGTCTTTGCCCACAGATTGAGAACTGCTGATTAACTGTTTAAAAAATTTTGTGTCGAAAGCAGCTTGACTATATATGTATGATGTTTTCTATGTTTAGTTAAAACACAGTTAACTAACTTTTAATTAAAAGTGTCAGAATTATAACCACATTTTAAGCATGGTGTGTTCCATCCACATGTATGTTTCCTTCTCTTATATAATTAAGCACTTAAATTGTATAAATTATACTTATATTTTAATTTAAATATAATAGTAATACATATATAGTCCTTTGTCTATCTTCATTGACATCCATAATTGTTTCATTTGCTGCAATATCATGATAAATATCAAAATATATATTTTGATGAAAAATTAGCATTTCAATTCCAAATGAAGAGATTTTTTAGCATAAATAAAATTTAATGTAAAATAAGTTATAGACTAAGTTACTTTCTAGGAGAAGATGTGGGTTATATAATATAACTATGAATTTAAAATTCTGTAGTAAACTTCCCTTTTATTAATAGGCCACTCTAGTTTTTCAGAGAATCTTTAATTTGCTAGTGTCTTAACTTGAAACATTATCATATGCTGCATATATTGATATACACCTAAATTAAAGAAAGAAAATCAAACTGCTGTGTATTGTTATTGAAAGCAAAATTGAAAACACAAATCTGTGGTGTGATCCCATACTCTTCCTCAGTTTGGCTTCAATCTGGAAGGAATTAAGGCTGAAATTGATCAATTTCCTCACCAAGATGACACAATTGTTCTAACATTAACAAATTGTTAAATTGTTCTAAGACTAAGAAAAAAGAAAGAAAATAAAAAAGAAAAACAATGAAAGAGTATTTGAACCCTACAATTAGAAGAAAACACAACCCTGAGAGACAGTATTTTCTATTAATAATATACAATGACCTTCAAGTGACATCTATTTGGATGTCAATTTCTGAGATTTGTTAAGCAACTCACATACCAGGAACATATTATTTTCAAACTATACAATTATTAAGTTATCACACAAACAGTTCTACTGTCATCACCATCATTTAAGTTTAGAAAATTTAGCTCTCTGGAGTCTATTTTCTTGAGTTCTGAGAGCGAAATTTTCTAGACTTAAATGGTGGTGATTGCAGCAGAACTGTTTGTGTTATAACTTAATAATTGTATAGCTATACCACTTCTGGGCATATACCCAGAGGATTCTCCAGCATGTAATAAGGATACATGCTCCACTATGTTCATAGCAGCCCTATTTATAATAGCCAGAAGCTGGAAAAAGCACAGATATCCCTCAACAGAGGAATGTATACAGAAAATATGGTATATTTACACTATTGAATACTACTCAGCTATTAAATACAATGAATTCACTGGGCGTTGGTGGCGCACGCCTTTAATCTTAGCACTTGGGAGGCAGAGGCAGGCAGATTTCTGAGTTTGAAGTCAGCCTGGTCCTCAGAGTGAGTTCCAGGACAGCCAGGACTACACAGAGAAATCCTGTCTCTAAAAAACCAAAAAACCAAAAACAACAACAACAACAACAAAAAAAAAATGAATTCATGAAATTCTTAGGCAAATTGGTTGAACTGGAGAATGTCATCCTAAATGAGGTGAACCAATCACAAAAGTACACTCATGGTATGCACTCACTGATAAGCAGATATCAGCCCAGAAGCTTGGAATACCCAGGAGACAATTCACATATCAAATGATGCCCAAGAAGAAGGAAGGACAAGCCCCTGGTCCTAGAAAGACTAAGTGCAACAGTGTAGGGCAATACCAGGATAGAGAAGAGGAAAGTGTTGATTGGGGAACAGGGGGAGGGAAGAGGGCTTATGGGACTTTTAGGGAGGGGGGTGTCCAGGAAAGGGCAAATCATTTAAAGTGTATATAAAGAATATATATAATAAAAAGAGGAAAAAAAGGAAGAAAAAGAAAAAAAGAAAGAAAATTGCTCATCATTCCTTAAAGAAACCTCTTACAGAATAGCAATCATCAACACTTACCCATTCTGGATCTCTGGCAACCACTAGTCTAACACTTATGCTAATATGCTTATCTACTCTCCTTTTTAGGTAAATAGAATAATCTGAAACAAAACAAGTAGGATATTGTTTAAATGATTCCTCACATTGTAGCAAGGGTTAATAGTTCATTCTTTTCTATGGCACAATAATGGCTATACAAAATTTGTTTTTTAAGTATTCATTGGCTTATATACCAATGAGTACTTTTGAGTCTGCATTGCCTACTTTTTGGCTGTTATGAATACTACTATCAATATATGTAAGCTGTGAGAGGCCATATATTTTCTGTTCTCTGTGACATGTATCTAGGTATGGGCTTACTGTATCAATATTCTTTATATATTATGTATTAGTGCATCGCTAACTCTTTGTAACACCTTGAGAAATCGCCTGTTTTTTGATATGTCTGTATCATTTTATAAGTCTACTAACAACCATTTGAGGAGACCAGTTTCTCTAAGTCTTAATTTACAGCTACTATTGTGTTTCTTTTAATTAATTGCTCCATTTTAAAGTTGAGTTACTTGATTTCATGGTATTGATACTCTATATTTCTCTGTGCTCATAAATCCAGTCCCATAGAACAAAGTTATTTCAAAATATTTCTTCCACTTGGGAGAGAAGACTTTTGATTTTAAAAGCTATCTCTTATCACATTATTTGTTAATAATGACAGTTTACTTTGTCTTGTTTCTAGTTGTTATACTTGCTATATTTTAATTACTATTTTTCATACACTACTGCCCAAGTAAAACTCACAAACATCTAATTCTATCTTTTGTCTTAAACTTTGTAGATTTAGTTTTTTATAGTTAGGGACAGGATCCATATCAAGTTTAATTTGTCTTTGGTGAGAGGTCAGATTCTAACCCCATTTGTTGTACATGTAGACTTGTATCTGCTAAAATCATATCTGCTGAAAACAAATCAAAACAAAACTAAAAAACTCCTCCTCATTGAACTCTCATAACAAATCCATAGAGAGCTGGCTTGGCATAGACTTGGGAACAGTTCCTCAACGTGATTCTATGTCAGTGTTCTCCAGGCCTCTTTCTTCACCAACACCAGAGTCTACGGCTCCAAAACAAGTATGGAAATTAGCAAATATGTACGGTGTATTGATGTCTTTAGTTTTTTTTCAAGATTTTTGGCAATTCTGGACCTGTTGTGTTTCTATATGAACTTTAACATCAAGTTGTTGATAATATTAATAAAAAAGACATCTGGAGTTTTGGTAGTATTCTATCCAATCTCTACATCTCTTCAGGGATGATTGCTATAGAAATGTTAAAACTTTAAATTCATAAAAATGACTGTCATACTGATTATTCATATTAATTGCCTTAGAAATACTTCATTTCAAATTGAAATAGCTATAATTTCTTCACGTTTACTTCCACATTTTATTTTTGATCTGGTGCTGGCTGACTAGACACACACACCACCTTTACTATATATTCACACGGCAACAGATCAAAAATATTATAAAACTAGTCTCCCTTGCTAAGTAGGAACACTTTTTGTCATTCATGGACAATAACTAGTTATACAATATTCTATTACATTTGAAAATATAAGTAATTTAGAGATTATTTTAGATATATAGATTTGTATATGTTATAGGAAAATAAAACTCATTTCACATAACTTACTAGAGCTACCAGAGATTTGTTTCTAATTGTCTTCTGGAACTTGACCCCCACAGATAATGAGGGCTAATGGAGGTTCTCTAAAGTCTCTATCTTCTTACATTGCTAGTATCTTCTTTTATAGTCTCAGTTGGTTATCTATAAGATTTCTTTTTTTTCCAGCAGACATAGTTCTATTATTTGCAATATTAGATCTTTTATGAAATGCCAAAATGCAAAATGAAGACAGTTGCATGTACCTTACAGGGATATGGAGAGGCTTCAAAATGTTATCTATAAGAATTCTAATTACTGATGTCAGGAATTAGATGCCTTCCTCATCTTTAACCCCAGCTTTTAAACCTAGACAAACCTCTCTGCTTTTGGTTGGCATTTTCTGTTTTTATCTCAACAGATATTAAATTCTTTTCTGATTTATTTTATGACTTTTAAAATTGATATATTGATTATTTGAGTAATTATTAGATATTTCTACACATTTATGAATGTCTTAGAAAACTCCAAATTTTATTGGATGATGGTTAAGACATGGTAAGATTTCAATACAGATGTTTTCTGACCTACTATACAATATTTTTAACTTACAGTTTGGAGACTATTAGCATAGTCATCTGAGAAGATTCTGTAGAATGGGAAAAATATATAGTAAAATATTTCCCAGGGAGCCCAGGAATTAGAAGTTCTATACAAAGGCCTTAAATGAACTACTATAAGTGTACTCAGAATGAAAAGAAACTGTGGGAAGAGACATAGAGCAAAACATGAGAAAGACTTATCTGATAAACTATGAATAGCAGTATGTAAATTATAGAAAGAAAAAATGAAAATATATGAATTAAAATATAACTGAAAATTACAAACAATTGAAATAAAAAATTAGCAAGAAGAAACAGTACCTAATCTGAGTTTAAAGACAGGTCCACTAATAATTATCCTGTTGTAAGACAGAAGGATAATAGAATATAGTACTCAGTGAGCCACGAGATATCACAAAACATTGAGATGGCCATAAGGAATGGGAGTGCTGTAAAAGTAGGGACAACAAATGAGCTAAGGAAGAGTGTTTGATATGATGAAAACCTTCAGATTCAGTGAAAAATTATAATCTACAATTACAGAAATACAGAGAATTTTAGGCAGAGTAAATTAAAAGAAATTCACACTTCAATATAGAATAATGGAGCTGTCAAACCTAAAGAATGATGTTATGGGGAAAAGTGACCTTTCCTATACACAGAGGTTTACAAAGGATTCCTCATGAAAGCCCCATTAGGCCACAAGTCTAGGGAGTAGCATATTCAAAGGGAAAAACAAGACTAGAGTCTGTAAAAACATTCTCAAATGATTTACAAGATTATTCATTAAAAAAAAAAACCAGGACTAGCTGTATATCTCATCAGTGGAGTGCTCAGCATCTGCAACGTGTGCTGCACATGGATGACCAGTGTGGAGGCAGGAGAGACAAATGATGAAGACAATTTGAAGTAAAATCTAAGACGATCTTGCTGGTTTCTCTTCATTAATAAAAGTTATATGGCTTTTGTTCTGCTTTTGTTGTTGATATTGTTGATGTGGGTTTTGTTCTTTTGAAGAGATCTCTCAATGTAGCCCCAACTGGCCTTTAACATGAGTCTTTTTACTTTGTCATCTAATCTAAATTAAGAAGTATTTTCAACAAATAAATAAATATATTACCTTAGAAAAAACAGTAAATTGGAACTCCAATGCATATGTATATAGACAAATTATATATACATACATATATATATATATATATATACACACACACACACACACACACACATGCATTGGATAATATACAATGTTATATTTAGTAGTGTAAAATGCACTTTTTTCATTACTGTTTTTCTAATAAGAAGCCTACCATGAAATAACTGTAACTGTAGTTTAAAATGTATATGTGTAACATATAGCAACAATAAGCCAATTACTGCTAGTCCAAGCTGTCTTTTAAAATTAAATAATTTTAAGACTTAGAAATACAATATAGCATATTAATATGTTAAAAGAGATTTTTAAGAAAAAAATGTTCTTCAAGCCTTAGGTCATTTTCGGATGTTATAACAGATTCTCACAGATTCTCATAGGCTAGGTAAAATACCAATATATTGGATGTATTTCACTATGGTTCTAGAGACTGTAAATTCCAGAACTGAGAGGCCATCTCTTACAGCCCCTTTGTCATGTTCTAACAGGTACAAGAATGATGGGACACATTACAGATAGATAAGAAATAACTTCCCCTCCCTGCCTTGTGTGTGTGTGTGTGTGTGTGTGTGTGTGTGTATGTATGTATGTATGTTTTACAGTGCTAGAAATGAAACCCAGGGCCTTAGGCAAATGTTCTAGCAAAATGGAATTCACTCCTATAGTAACTACCTCACTGTAGCAGTAACATCATTAATTCCTTCATGATTGCAGAGCCCTTGAGAGTGATGTAATCCCTCCATCATCATAACATGAATGAACATATAATGGCAATGGAAATTCACTGTATGTTTTGAAAAGAAAAGAATGAAATTTCTACTGAAAAACCTTCACATAACAACAATAACTACATCTGTACCTATCAACAGAGTCTTAACATCCATGAAGCATTGAATTGAATGGAAAAATAGGCAAGCCATCAGTTAGAGGTTATATGCACTTACTTTCAATGATGGGCATAACAATTGACAGGGAATGAAAGTAAACAGAGAACTTAAAATACCATTAACTAACTGGACCTGGCAGACCTTTCTAGAGCATTCCATCTGAAATAGGCCAAGGTGTTTTCTCAGTTCACCTTGAACATGTCCCAGGAAAGAATGCGTATTAAAGGATAATCTGGCAGCAATGAACTTGAAAGAATGGTTCTCCTTGACCAATAATGAGGTTATAATGCAATAAACCCATTGTAAATTGAAAATATAGGTTAAAAAATAGTCATGAATCTCCTCACCTAAGGTAACATTTACCTTTCCTGTTGCTATGATGAAGTGCCCTGACCGCAGCTTAAGAGACAAAAGCTTTATCCTGATTTACAATTGCAGAGAATGCGTTTCATTGTGCAGGAAAGGCATGGATGGCAGCAGCAGACTAAGTGATCACACTGTTTGGGAAGTCTTGAAGTAGAAAGTAACTGGAAGTGGGTCTGGCTAGTCAGCTGTTGGACCAGTGGTTCTCAATCATGTTGTGGTGACCCCAACCATAAGATTATTTTCATTGCTACTCTATGACTGCAACTTTACCACTGTTATGAACCATGATGTAAATATCTGTAAAAACATTTTTCTGATGGTTTCAGGAAACCCCTGTGAATGGGTTTTGACCCACAAAACCTTTATCGTGCAGTCAGAAAAGGGGTTCATGACCCCAACCCCACTTACCTATTACATTCAGCAAGACTCTACCTCCTAATATTACACCTTCCCAACAGTATCCCATACTGGGCACCCAATATGCAAATGCATAGACCAATGGAGGACATTTTACATTCAAACTACATCTATACTACACCATACTTATAACTTAGACAGTTTCACATTCTTCACCCTTGTATTCCCATTGCTAACTGGAAACTGCCTTTTTAAATTGCTGTTTGTCCTTAGAGGAGACTATCACTCTGCATATGCCTAGTTTGCAAAACAATCAAATTTCAAGTTTGAAATGATATGTTCTTCTGAGTATATACCATGTAACCACCTTCAGAAAACCTAGAAATCAAATGTTAGGCAAACCATTTGCTATATTTGTGTATATCATGATTTCTCACTTTGTTGTATAGCTTTTTCATTTTTTCAGCAAAATATTTTCATTAGTATAATATGCTAATTATATAAATCAAACCCTTTTGTTACACTTATTTTTTTGTTAATGCCTATTCATTAGTAATAGTCTAATGAGTAAAGTACTCATCTTTATAATCTAATTCTGGACACTATAGACTGTACTGTTATCACAAGCTATCAGTTAAGTTTGATGGGAAAATTTTTTAGGGGTGAATTGATAGATTGTTATTGCATGGTATTTTATTGTACTGTACTCTATTGTAATTCATATTCCTCAATCAGCATTATTGAGCAACATTTCCTAGTAGGCTCTGTCTCTTTGTTGAAAGGGATTTACATGTTTGTTCTTTTTTAATGCTATGTTCTACATGACCATTGCAGAAGGGTCAACATGACTCAGTTCCCAACCTTGACCAGAGCCAGCAGGGCAAAGGCTTCCAGGAGTGTTAACCATTGCTAGGCATAAGGTTTGTTCATATATTCTACTTTGTGCTCCTCCTTTGGGGAAAAGCTCTCTGCCAAGATGAATGACTCCATGATAATCAGAGATTACAGGAGTCCAGAAGGCAAGGGTATAGTATCTAATGTCCTTAGGGAAATTCTGAGCCCTTAGAAAACTGATAAGCCTGGGACCTAAGGCTGTGGGGAAAAAACACCTCTAAAAACATGAAATCAAAAGTAAATAAATAGGATTTCTCAACTATGCAAAATATAATGATGCAATAGGAATTATTGGGGGCTTTACAGGCCTAAAAACAAAACAAAAAATCTGAAAAACTAAAAATCAAAATAGGCTGCTGTACTATGAGCAAGCTTGTCAGAAAGATATTTAGAAAGAAAATAAAGAGATTTTGGGACTGGTGCTCTCAGAACTGGATTTTAGCTACCTTTTTGTCTCTGCTTACAACGCCAGACAGATCTCTGAATTCATTTGCCTTTTTTTTTTCAAGTACTTTTCTTCTTTTTCTAACCATCACAGGCTACAGTCACAAAATGCTGATTCAGGGAATAACCAAATGGGAACCTGGAGAACCATGACTGAATTGATGTGTAAATAAAAGACTGGGCTTTGGTCTGAAAGAGAGAGCTACCCAGAGAGAACTTCTTGGACAGCAAACACAGTTCTTTTAGAATTTCTTTTAGGAGCCTTTCTGACTTTGTACAGAAAATCCAAGATATTCTAGCAAGAGAGAGCTACCTCAAGCAGAGAGAGCTGTCTTCAGCTTAAAGCTATCTTGAGGAGACTACAGAACCGAAATTTATCTAGAGAGCTGTCTAGGGAACCATCTTGAGCAGACTGTAAAGCTGTCAGCTTGTATCGTATCATTGGACTTTGAGTCCTTTCTTTCCCAGCTCACAAACACCTCTTTCTCAGAACCCCTCTCTAAGCCAAGGCTGGTCCTTAGTATTTTAGCTGTTGTATCTGATCTGTGGAAAGTTCACAGCTAGGCTGGGTAAAATACTACAGCCTTCCAAAATCTTTGCAGGTTATACACATATACCTGTACACAACTCTCGAGGTTCCCAAGAATACAACAGATTTATCAAAGTTCCTTATTTTGTACTATTTAAGCTCTTGGTTGACAAGCTGCTCTTGTATTTGCTGGGACTGCTGACACCATCCACAAAGTTATGATTTGTACAGTTGCCTCTGATGGCTATATATCCTCAGTATGTGAACTCTGAGTTTTATGAATGGAGTTCTTCTGTGAGGAAAAGTCAGGGTTCAGGCAATGACCATTATCCCCTTGACTGCTTGACTCAGGATGTTCAGAACAACCAATGTGTTACTGCTGCAGATATTCAGGACCATTATTCTAACGAAGAGAAACACAAAACATGGGGAATCTCACTGTTCTTATGAACATTCATTCCCTTTTCTTGAATTAATTACTCTAGCATTTTAACAAGCCCTCAACAAATATCCAGAGTTCGACAAAGTAAATATTGACAGTGATTTGCATGCTGTCATGCAGGATTAGGCTTTTAAATGTCTCTACTATTTCAAAAAGCACTCCAAGTTTTAATTGCCTTGATACTAGCCTGGAAGATTTATAAAAGGGGATGAATTTCTGGCTTGCTCACAGTTAAATTTTCTGAAAACAATTATCAGAATATGCTTCAAGTTTTGATACATGGTCTCATTATGTTGCCCAGCCAGGCCTTGAATTAACAATCCTCCTGCCCTAGGCTCCCGAAAGAGCTGAGATTGATTATAGATGCATGCCACCATGTCTAGCTCTAAAGAAAGTTTAAAAATAGATGTTAGCATGTTATGGTTTTATGTCTTTTTTTCCAAAAGCATAGAGAATAGGGTGTATTGTTTGAAAGAGGCCATAGGCACTATACATTATTTTGCAAATTGTTTCTTTTGTATAATAAATCAATGAGATCCTTTTGTGAAAAAAACTGCATTCACGTATATTTATCTTCAGCTCATTCTTCATCACTCTTACTTACAGTTCCAGAGAATGAGACTGTCACCTCACTTGCAATTGGACATACAGGTTCATATGATAAAATCAAATAGTAAAGAGATCTATATTCTGCAGCCTTTAACCACAAAGACAGACAAACATTCTGTTCAGTCCCTCTGGCAATGGAAGAAACGTATACCATTAAATAGTGAAACAGTATCTGTTAGTTCACACACCAGAAAGCTTTTGATTTGTCTCCTTACAGGCTTTTGTTAAATGTGATGATACTGTGTCATTATCTTTAAATTAACACATGCATGTCTGAAGATAAGATGCTGTATTCCAATCTGTTTATTGGCAGTGTATGTGTCTATGTTTGACTTCTTCTTCCTTAACCATTGTTAGAACATGATCATCCATGATCAAATAGTTACTCAGCTTTCAACCAACTTGTACAAATACTGAAAACACTGTATATTCAGTCACTATCTTCATTTTGGTGGTTTCTCAGATATCATACATGATTTACATTAATATATATGTTTATTTTTCATATCTTGATAACATTTTAACATGAATTTATCTATTATTCATTATGTCATTGGAATGTAACTTGCAGTATATTTGTGCTAAAGGTCCATATTTTTAAAAACTTTGAGACGGGCAGTGGTGGCACACATCTTTAATCTCAGCACTTGGCAGGAAGAGGCAGGCAGATTTCTGAGTTCAAGGCCAACCTGGTCTATAGAGTGAATTCCAGGACAGCCAGGGCTACACAGAGAAACCCTGTCTCAAAAAAAAAAAAAAACTTTGACTATGTAGTAAATTTTACCACAATTATTTAACAAATAATTTTGCTACTTATTAAATGCAAACCCTGCTTCCCCTTATTAAACTTATTTTTTATTTTACATTAAGTGTTAATATATATTTTGTTTATTCATGAAATATTTAATGGTTATTTGTCTGAACCTATGTCAACATATTGCTTGATTGAAGTAATTTCTTAATATTCTAAAAAAAAGTGGGTATCACTTCTGTCTTCATTCCCAAATACTTATTGCTCACTTTCAAAAACACATTTTGTCTGATTCATGAAATCATTTGCATAATTTGTTTATGTTATAGTA
This sequence comes from Apodemus agrarius, assembly GCA_964023405.1. Classification (NCBI taxonomy): domain Eukaryota; kingdom Metazoa; phylum Chordata; class Mammalia; order Rodentia; family Muridae; genus Apodemus; species Apodemus agrarius. The sequence goes on along the minus strand of OZ030013.1, from coordinate 102,545,706 downwards.
AGATTTTGTTTGAAATTGCATTACAGTGAAATATCAATTTGGGAAAAATAACTAATTCATAGTAGCATGAAATATCTCTTTTCTTATGTTTTATATGTGATCGTCACCACATTTGTTGATTTCTTATTATGTCTTATGGACTTGGGACTGTGTAAGTCAGAGGTTGAGCAGTTGTCTGTCATGCATAAGACTTCATCACTAGTACTAAAACAGAAAAATTATGCCTTTCAGCACTTTATTTAATTTCTTATGCCTTTTGCTTTTGAAGGCTGAATCACCAGTATAAATGAAAACTTCTCAGATATCTAGAACTTCTGTGCTTTCAACCCTCTTATAGTACTTCAAAAATGATTTAGCTGGTCCTAGCTTATTTTAAGCATATAACTATATGTTTATATAGTATGTAACCATATGTATATAAACCTTGCTTTTGCTGTTTTCATGGCATATGGATACTTATTATCTAATTTATCTAATTAAAATTCTTAGAACATTTAAAAATAATTGAAAATAAAGTTCTTGAATTTTATTTAATTCTTTGATCAAGTAATTTAATTTCATCAACACCCATTTTACTGGTTGCACAAACTCAATTTGTTTTATTATATCACCAGATTTCATACTACTCATTCCTATAATATTTTTCATCATTGCTGAGGATTTACACTGAATTTATGACCATAATCTCTAAGTAACAGGCATATGCCATCTTTTCTATATTCAGTTTCTTAGATTTATTTAACAATCTTTATTGTTGTTCTTATCTGTTTGTTTTCATTTTTGGTTTCATAAGGCATTTAAGAATATCATATATCATTCATCCAAAGATTGGATATTATTTGCATTATGGTTTCATCTAATAGTTTACAGTTAGCAGTTTATGTCTGGAAACCCAGTTGAGGCTCAGGTCATGTAAAACCAGCGTCTTCTCATTCTCAGCTTCACCTTGATCACTGCAGTTCCACTTGCTCATTTTCAATCAGTTTCATGGGCCAACAAAGTGACTCAGTAAGTAAAGGCACTTACTGCTGTGGCGTCTAGTCATCGGGTCCCAGGACTCAGGTTCTGGCAACAGAGAACCAATTTCTACACATTGTTCTGTGACCTTCACAAACTGTGCAAGGTGGCATACACCACCCACAAAGAAATAAATGCAAACTATTTAAATATTGTTTATAAATATCATTCTGTATGCTTAGTTAAACCTCATTTATCATGAATCCTGATTTTTGCTTCTCTGATTTTTCTTAACAATCAGCCTTTGTAATCATTCTCTTGCTCTTTTCATTTGTTAGAACAGAGTGTTGCTTCTAACTATTTTTGTGATATGCTTCGGAAATTGGCTTCATTAAATAGAGTTGTCTTATAAACTTAATTTTATTTTCTATCTTGTTTTTGGTTTAGTTTTATTGTTTTGTGTCTCAGAGGATTTAAGGTCAAAGATAATCTTAACATAACTGGGCTTCTGGAAGCAATTTTATATAGGCAACATCTTTGTCATCTGGTTTGAAAATCAGTTTGGCATTTTACAACTTTGCTGCTGTTTCCCTGAGTGTCATGTTAGCTTTGAACTGATGGAGTTGGTTGTCTTGTCAGTGTTGGCACAGAATAAGCTATGGGCAAATGGTTTCAATTCATGCGTGCACTTTCATAAAATTTGCAGTTAGGGAACGGTGGCTTAGCCTACTGGGAGTACTTCGCCTCTCTCTGTTGCCTCCTTCTAATTATCATGCCTCTCTGGCAAACATATTTTAAGTTTTAATAGTGATTAAAGTGGCCGTTCTTTGTTTTACTGTGGTCATTGCTGACTGTAGTAATTTACTTGCTGACTCGAGTTAAATTTGGGTAAAACAAACACATACTCTGGACTTCTTCCAAAAAAGAAGTATGACTTCATGTCATTTAAATGGGAAGCTGATCTATCTGTGCTATAAAATATGTCAATTTTCTAAAGCACAACAGATTAGCAATTAATTTTCCTTAGCTATATTTAAATCCTGGAGCAGTTCTACAGACTCTTAAAGAAGTGTTTTTATTGAAGACTGGTTATTTTTCTGTATACAATGAAGTAAGAGCTACAAAAAGAATATTTGGGTAATTTCAGGGAAAGAAATTAATATTAACTTAAATAACAGAGGAATAAACTACAAAAATCTATGATTCTATAGTGTGAATATATATATATACATATATATGGTATATAAATAAAGGATATATAAAGTACTACTCTAGAAATTAAGGATTTCAGAAAAATAATGCTGGGAGCAGGCTTCTGTCCTTGACAACTATGAATGTTGGAACATGGCTAAAGCCAGTCAGACCAAGATAGAAATAATTTTCAGTTTGATAACATAAGAAAATTCTAAAAACCAGATCTGGATAATTAGTGTTTTTTAATGCAGTGGTCACAGGAGCGACACTCCAGAAGAACATGGACTGGAGATGAAGGCACGGCATATGGAAATACTTGGAGAGTGTCACAACCTGAAGGAAAAACCACTAAAAATGTCATAAAGTATTCTCAGCACATCGAAAGAAATGTTTTATTGGAAATACTTTGTTCTAAATATATGATAACCATTGGAAAATCACTTGCATTTTCAAACATTTCAGTCTCTTTTTCTTTCTGAAGATATAAAAAGGAAAGAATTTAAAGAAATGTGCCTCTCTTGCTTTTATCTTGCTCTTTCTCTTTTCCCTTCCCCTTCTCTCCCCACTCTCCCACCCCTGTCACTCTCCACATGCTCATGGCTGGCCTCTATGCCTTTCCTCTTCTACTTCTCTCTCTTTCTCTCTCTCTCTCTCTCTCTCTCTCTCTCTCTCTCTCTCTCTCTCTCTCCCCTCTCTCTCTTTCTCTCTGCCTCTACTACCCTCTTAACTCCCCTTTCAATGCCCTGACTAACTATATTCTATAGAAAAAGGAGAACAAGGAGAAGAAGAAGAAGAAGAAGAAGAAGAAGAAGAAGAAGAAGAAGAAGAAGAAGAAGAAGAAGAAAGGAAAGAACAAAGAAAGGAAGGAAGGAAGAAAAGAAAGAAAAAGAAAGAAAGAGAGAGAGAGAGAGAGAGAGAGAGAAAGAAAGAAAGAAAGAAAGAAAGAAAGAAAGAGAAAGAAAGACAAAATAAAAGTAATATGCAAGGTCAAGTCTTTAACTCAGATTCTTTATAAAATTACTTAAAGGAAAATCAACAAAAGCAGATTTGCCAATGTAATGGTCTTGAGCTAGTAAGATGTGATAATATAAATTCTGAGTAGGCTGGACAAGATTTATGAACAAAGCACTAACTTTTTTCTGTAGTGCTTTTCTCAAAGATATCCCTGGGTGTTTTCTGTGTCCTATTGTCTATAGTCCCATAGTTAAAAAAAAAAAACAATTTCCATCATTTGAACTGGCTTGGCAGATGACTCAAATTACAGGCATGTCTAAATAGATATACACATGAGTGTTGCCCAGGGGTTGGTTTCCAGCCCAATAATCTTAAGGACATAAATGTTCGAAGGAAGTTGTATGTGACCAGTATAGTTCAGCTCCTTATAAGAACATATATATGGTATTTATCACTCTGATGTTTTTGTTTTCTATGGACAAAGAAAAGTTTGCTATGGATTTGGTTCAATAACAAGAAGTTAGTCTCAATGCTGGACTTTTCTAGTGATGGAAAGACAGGGCATTTCATTTGAGAGAAGCTATTATGTCAGAAATGGAGTTGTTTTCTCATGCCTTTTCCCTGCAGTTCTTGCTAGCCAGCTCATTGACACAGTCACTCAGCTATGAAACATTTCTGAAGTTAAAAATGCAGGACATGTTTTAGATTCCTTTCTCCCACTTGCTGATATACCATTCAAGCCCCAAGACCAATAGAACTATTCCTTTCTTCTACTCACATAAAAATTGGCAAAGAAGAAGCTACTTTTGCTAAACAGCATTGGCTCCTTACGTGGTCCCCTAAAGTAACTAGAACTAGATGGAAGCTTGACATTGCTACCTTCATCTCACACACGTATTTTGGCTGAAGTCATAGATATTAGTTATCATCCTCACTCTTTCCTTTTTGACTACCTTGAATAAGAAGAGAAAGAAAGACTGAAAGAAAGGAAAGACAGAAAGAAGGAAGGAAGGAAGGAAGGAAGGAAGGAAGGAAGGGAAGAAAGATAGAAAGAAAGAAGGAAGGAAGGAAGGAAGAGAAAGAGAAAGCAAGAGAGAGAAAGAAAGAAGGAAGAAAGGAAGGAAGGAAGGAAAGAAAGAAAGAAAGAAAGAAAGAAAGAAAGAAAGAAAGAAAGAAAGAAGAGAAAGAAAGGCAGGCTCAAGAAAGATCATCCTAGCCGGGCGGTGGTGGCTCACGCCTTTAATCCCAGCACTTGGGAGGCAGAGGCAGGCGGATCTCTGAGTTCGAGGCCAGCCTGGTCTACAGAGTGAGTTCCAGGACAGCCAGGGCTATACAGGGAAACCCTGTCTCGAAAAACCAAAAAAAAAAAAAAAAGAAAAAAGAAAGATCATCCCTAGATAGGAACATGAGATCAAAGCTATTCCTCAAGTAATGGAGAGATTACAAGTTACTTTATTTTATTAGATTACCGATTATTTTACTACTATGTTGGAAAGACTAGAGCTGAAATAATGGTAAGCCAATGGTGCCAGGATGACAGCTTGACCAGGATTATTCACTATACAGACTTATGACCTTCCTTAAAATTATAGCTTATGTAAGTACCCTGAAAATGGACTTAATGGAGTTAAGGGCTACTGGATCTCTCAAGTTGTTCTTCTCAAAGGAGACATAGTGGACACAGGTGCCTTCCCTTCTCTGTTTTTCAGCATTGCTTGTTTTTGTTTTGTTTTGTTTTGTTTTGTTTCATTTTTGTTTTTTCATTGACAGATCAGAGTAGGACCCAGAGCCAGCTGCTGAGGGCACAGCTTTAAAGCTGAAGACTCTTTAACAACTTCACCTTTCACCTACTGTAATATGCTTCACTGATTCATTTGTTCTCTGGATGTCCTTCAATATGAGCTGAATAAGAAGTCTTAATACCCTGGGCAAAGATTTCTACTAAGTACAGAACTGATTCATTCTTAGATTTATGTTTAAGTTATTTTACTATCTGGCCTCAACCAACTCAATGCATCTTCAGGCAATTCCAATTAAACTGGAATTAATTTCCCAGTTCTAATTATCCAGGTTTCTAACACTATGCACTCAGTTGTAAAGCTGCTTTTGAAATCACAGTGTGAGGTCACTCTTTTCCCCTGGCTGCCTTCTCTTCATCTGTTCTTGACCCAGCTTAATGTCAGTACCTCTGAGAAAATGTCTTCTGCATCCCAGGCTGATAGCCACTTCCTTCCCTGTACTCCAATGCTCTTTATTAATAATTCTACTTTAACATTTACTCAACTGAACTCCAATTATCTGCCAATGCATCTTTCTCACTGACAGAATGATGTTCCTCCTTCCCAGAGGGCAGAACCCTTGGGTTTTAAACTAGCACAGTGTTGGCCCAAAATAGGTGTCTAATAATCATTAGTTGAATGAATGAGGGGTGAGCTAATTGATGCAGAGAAAGGGCCTAAAAGTCTAGCTTTCACTTTCCATGTTGCTGTATTAAATATACCTGTAGATTTTATGTGTATTCATTTGTATATACATTACTCCATACCAGAATCACACGCATATCACATATTTATATGAATTATCTTTGTATTCTGTGTGACTTAAACAAAAAGATTTCCTTGGCTGAAAATTAGGAACCTTTTATTAAACTTTGAAGGTATTTGGGAATATTGTTGAAGAAGAGCAAAAGATTCCCTTACAAGTTGGGACGTGATAGGTAGAGGATTCTTTATTGGGTATAAGAAGTCTCTGAAATCTTTGTCTATGCACAATTCAAATAAGTGGTCTTCATGTACCACAACACAAATACTTGCAACCTGCTACATATCACTCTTTATGAATTTCTTTTTAATAGAAAGAACCTTGTGCATTATAAGTACTAATTACTCACAGACCAGAGCTAATTGCAGAAAACAATAATGTATGCTTGTGAGAACAATTCTTTCAGACCCAAACAGAGGAAACATTCATAGGTGAATTGGTTCCCAAATAAATTTCATTGAGAAATCTTTACCACTGTCATATGTAACACTGCACTAAGATCTCAGCCAGAATTTAGGGAATCACCTTGATAATCACAGCCTTCTGTTGGAAATAGTTTTGAAATTTGGCCAGTAAAAGGTACAATGTGCTACCTTGGGAAATTTCCTAAAAAATGCATGAGCATTTGGTACTGTGTTTTGGATAAGAAATGTTCCCTATGGTCTCTGGCATTTGGATACATTATTTCCAGTTGATGACACTGTTTGGAGCTTTATGTATTACACCCTTGCTGGAGGGAGTTCTTTCCTGGTTACAGACTTTAAGAGTGAAGCATTTGTAAGCACTTGTTGTCAGTAGCCCCTCCCTTGAGAAACTATTTGACTCAGAATCTATGCCAAAACCAAAACCAAAGGGGGGAGAAAAGGAACCAAGCAAACAAACAATGGGGGAAATGATTGGCTCATCTCTAAGGCAGGCAGCTGGCATATCTATAAGGATTCTTCACTTTCTGTTTTCCCTTATCAGTCTGTGCTGCTGTCTGTAAACCAGCTACTAAGTATGAGGTGAGTAGGCAGGAAAATCTTCCTCTGAGGGCCTCAGTTCTTACACAAGCTGACCTGCTTTCAAAGTTTGGTTTTTAAAGAAAATAAGCCTGTGAGGAACTTGAAATTGTGTTCCTGAGACTCAAATCTTACCTTTTTCCCACATACACCTCCTCCTTTCTCCAGCTAGTCTGTGCTAGAACAATATCAGCTCTAGTAGGAGTGTGATTTCCTTCTGTGTTCTGCTTGTGGCAATCATTTGTTTTTTTTTTTTTTTTTTTTTAATTTTTATTTTCTATGTTCTATGTTTACATTCAAAAGGCTTTCCCCTTTCCCAGTTCCCACCCACCATAGTTCCCATAGTTCCTCTCCCCCCCAACTGTTCCCCAATCATTCCCCCTCCCCCCTCAGTTTCTTTACTAAACTGGATGCAATCTTTACAGGCCCAGGGTCCTCTCCTTTCTTCTTCTTGGGAATCATTTGACTTGCTATTTGTGTCTTGAGTATTTAGTGCTTCTGGGCTCATTAATATCCACTTATCAGTGATTGCATTTCATGTGCATTCTTTTGTGATTGGGTTAACTCACTCAGGATGATATTTTCCAGGTCTAACCATTTACCTACAAATTGCATGAATTCATTATTTTTAATTGCTGAGTAGTATTCCATTGTATAGATATACCACATTTTCTGTATCCATTCCTCCTTTGAGGGATATTTGGGCTCCTTCCAATTTCTGGCTATTATAAACAAGGCTGCTATAAACATAGTGGAGCATGTGTCCTTATTGCATGCAGGGGAATCCTCTGGGTATATGCCCAGGAGTGGTATGCCAGGGTCCTCTGGAAGTGACATGCCCAATTTTCTGAGGAACCGCCAAACTGATTTCCAGAGTGGTTTTACCATTTTGCAATCCCACCAACAGTGGAGGAGTGTTCCTCTTTCTCCACATCCTCGCCAGCACTTGTTGTCTCTTGAGTTTTTAATCTTAGCCATTCTGACTGGTGTGAGGTGGAATCTCAGGGTTGTTTTGATTTGCATTTCCCTGATGACTAATGATGTTGAACATCTTTTAAGGTGTTTCTCGGCCATCTGAATTTCTTCTGGTGAAAATTCTTTGTTTAGCTCTGTGCCCCATTTTTTGATAGGGTTATTTGGTTCTTTGCGGTCTAACTTCTTGAGTTCTTTGTATATATTGGATATTAGCCCTCTGTCGGATGTGGAGTTGGTGAAGATCTTTTCCCACTTTGTTGGTTGCCGTTTTGTCCTTCTGACAGTGTCCTTTGCAATTTTATTGTATATTTGAAATGTACAATATGATGCTACAGGAATATAAAATCAGGTTTAGCAAAAGGTTTTGCTCAGTTTGTGTTTTCTTTAGTTACTGATTTGATGATTTGTCTATTTATAAACATGCACACATAAACATATTTTATAATTACCTATAATTATGCAATGTTGCATATATATACATACATATGAATGCATATATCCAAACATATTCAAAGAAGTGCCTTGGTATACATGGGCATTTTTCTAGAACTCCAGGGATATAAAATTCTATGAAGCTCACGTCCCTCCCAGAAGATATACAGATGAACTGTGTGCATGTTCTTGTGTAAGTTAGAAGATGTTTGCTCTACTCATAATGCCACACAGAGCACACAATGAAAATGTAATGTAAGTAGTTGTTATACTGCATTGTCTAAGTGATAATGAGATTGAGTAGAGATGCAATTTTTGTAAATGTTTTTGATACTCAGTTGTTTGACTTGAAATTTCTAGAGAGTAATGCAGCCCAGGTTCTGTCATCCACTGAATCAGTAGTGGGGACAGAATGAGAATCGTCAACACCGTGCAGCCTCTATCCAGTCATTCTGTTGCCTAGGCAGGGACTGGTTTTAGTTTTGTTTTGTTTTGTTTTGTTTTGCTTTTTTTTTGTTTTTTAATGTGGGGCTATGCAAAAGATGGATGGACCAGGGAGCCTTTTAGAACAATGCTTTCTGCTTATGAGAGCCAGAGTGAGAAAGCAGCCACTGTTCTGTGTAGAGAGAGGAAGAGAGGAAGTTGAATTGGGTCCCACAGACAACACTTGCCTCCCAAAGGGACATTTCCAGGTAAGGAAGTAGTCAGCCAACAAAAAAGCAAGAGTTGAGACAAAGGTCATGTTTTCATTGTGCTTGAACATCTGCACTAGTACAGGGTCTGATACTCAGCTACTCCTTTTTGACTGGGGGCTGTATGAACAAGTGAGGTTGAATAAAAGAGAAGAAAATACACATTATACAATGAGAACAGTTTCCCTTTGTTGGTCCCTAGGTTGTTCTGGATACTGAGGAAGAACAGTAAGTGATCATTTCAGTCAATAACAAAGAATGAAGTACTTTATGCTATTGTGAGACCACCTGTGAGTGCTGCCTTCTAGGAAGGATCTCAGTGGTCACATGACCTTTCGCAGGGAGCCTGTTCTCATCACAGCAGGATCTGGTCAAACCGCGTCTCACCAGCCACGGTTCTAGTTTGGGATTTTTCTACCCACGCCCCACACAGTCCTTTAGTTCTGAGGCAGTCTTGCTCTGTAGAACAGGCCAAACTCGAACTTGTGATTTACCTGTTTTTTTCCTCCTGATTTGAGGACTACAAGTGTGTACCCACAGGCATGCATGGCTTTTAAATGTGATTTCTATGTAAGTTTTTAATGCAGTATGTATGCAAGAGGCAACCAATTAAATTTTCGAAAAATTGAATAGTACCATGCTGGTAAATTTAAAATGTATTAGCACATTACAGGTACAAGACCTTGGAAATCCTCCAGTAAAACCACAGCAACATCCTTACTGCATTTTGTTATTGTTTTTGCTTTTAATGTGTGTGAATCGAGAATGAATCACTCCACAATATTTTCTGAGGAAAGACGATGGGTATCTTCCTAACAATTCATGAGTACAGAGAAAAATGTTTCAATGAAACTTCCAAGGTCGGTGACTTGGCCTTGCTGTCATTTTGTGAAATGTTGGAACCAGCTAACCTATTAATGACTGGGCAACTCTCAGTGACAGCTGGACATACAGCTCCTCACTGATGGGAACAGTGGCATGTTATATTTTTAGCTCCAGTATTCACCTGGGACCTTTTTTCATGCATATTCCCTCCTGAGGAAATATACCACAGCCTTGTCAGAATGCAATTTGAAAATATCCACCTGATCTGGGTTTGATTTCTCTGGATCCTAACTCCTCAGAACCAATACAGGTAACCGGTCCAATTTTTCAAGAACCTCGCTTTGGGTGTAGTTCAGAGCACACACAAACATACACATACAATCACACACACACACACACACACACACACACACACACACACATTGCCTTGCTGATTATGTAATTATTGGGTGTGATTTAGTCAACATAAAATCATGTATCAAGCTCTACACTGAAATTTCTTCTGGTGTGACTGAAATGAGAAATGCCAGTGTAATGGCAGCCTGATAACTTTCACCATGTTCTTGGGTCAAGGTAAAAAAAAATCTGTCTCTAGTTTTCTGTTTGTCTCAGTCTTTAACCCAACAGTTTGATCATTAAGACATTGTCAGGGATATGTTTTCATAATATCAACATCCATCCAAACCAAGATGACCTGATTATTCACAGAAGACCAAATATTAGGCCTCAGGCCCTTAGCATTTGTATGTGCTTCTAAATGTCAATGTACTTTAGCACTTTGAGATAACACAAGCCTCAGGATAACATTAAGGAAGATAATAGGATGGCAAATACAGTATCCCATCTCTCAGATTGGAAATAGAAATCTAGAGAGGAAAAACAACATGCCTAGGTGATTCAAATTGCATCTTTTACTGGAGCCTGCCTTTGGATCCACATAGCTTTCCTCTAGAGACTCCATTTCATCCCTAAGATGAGTTAGCACACATTTGGTCCAAGGAGGGTTCCAGCGCAACTTATTTGCCTGCAAATATTTAAAGAAATGAAGAATCACCTGTGAATGTGAGAAGAAGAGTGGATTCATGTAGGCAAATATTAGCATTAGAAAATTTACCTGATAGGTGCAAACACTTTAGCAAAACCCAAGAGTAATGGTGGGGGGAACCAGGGTGTTTATTTCTCATTTCACAAAATAGAACAGTCAGGCTTGCATTTGTCTCAACAAGGAGTTTGTTTAGCTTCTCTGAGGACTAGCAGTAAATGTAAACAAAATCAATAATAGCAGCTGAAAAATCTTAACAGGTAATATACATCAGCTCTCCTCTGTGTGCCCTGAACTCCCATTCACCTTCAAGATACTCCATTCATGGTTCATAATTGCTAATTTGGCTGACTGAGAGAGGTTTTGCCTCACAAATGTAAACATCTAACATTTCAATAAGTCTGCTTCAGAAGCAAAGATTGCTTGAATTAAACATTGCTTCTCAACATATGACAACTCAGAACCTCTCTGACATACTGAAGAAGTTCATGTAGAAATAATATATATTGCAATATATGTTATGAAAAATTTAAAGAGCTCCATTATTTGATACCTGTCATAGAAGTATGTTATGCCTGTGTATAGACCCAATATTTATTACTATCATGAGTGGTTTTTCCTGTTCTTTTTCAGCCACTCTGTGAGTGTCCTCAGATCTAAGATGTCTTCTAACATTAGGGTTGTTATCCTTGCTGATGTCTAATAGTCTTATTTATACGCGACTACACAGGAAATAATTATTAGTATTCTCAGTCTTGTTCTATAGACTCGTAATGGCATGTTTCATTGTTTGCGGTGTTAGCTTTGGGCTGTTAGGCATAATTCTGTTTATGACTGTGAAGTCAGGCTGTCCATCTGAACATGACAGATTGTAAATTCACTATATCTGCTGAATCAGCCAGGCTTGTGCTTTGAATATTAGAGCCTCATTTGCAGAGCTCAAGGCTTCGGAGTGAACACCCAGAAGACCAGGCCTGTGATCTTTAAAACGCTTTATTTCATTTTCCTCAGTTAAATGACTGTCTTATGGTTTCCATTTTACATTCACTTGTACTGTGCTTTACAAGTTGAAATCCGTTGTTGTTTTTGCTATGGTATAATAACCATGTGAAATCTTGCTTACTCACCTTGATCACAGAAAGTAACCATACTGCCTATACATTGTAAAACCAAGATAACACATTTTCAGCTATGCTCAATCAAAAGTGTTTGTAATGGGCTCTCCCCTTCTGGGTGAATTTTCTGCAGCAATTGGGGATGGAGACCACTTCCTCTGGAACATAAACTTGGCACATAATAACATATTGATTGCTGGACTAGAGCACACTAATTAAGTCCCCTTTATATCTTGTTTAGCCTCACCATCCCATGGATATATGGGGAGAAGAAACTGTAGTGATGTTAAAAAAAACAGATTGGAAAATGCTCATCCCTGCTGTCTACATTCCATTGCAGTTGGTTACATCTCCCCATGGATTCCATGGGGAGCTCCTTTATACATATTCAATTAAAGTAAATATTCAATGAACAAGTCTGCTTCTTTTATTTCTCTTTTGTTTTCTGAGACAAGGTCTTAGTAGTTTTAGACAGCACTGATACAGCCACGTTAGGTTCCCAGGCACTGGGTAGCACATGTGTGGTACCTGTTTCCTCACATACATAGACCTAAAAAAAAATAGTATCCATCTAGCATAAAGTCATCTGTAGCATCTTCCTTGGCCTCAGTGGTCTTATTCTTAAAGTGGAGTAGAGCCAGTTACCACACTGATTATGATTCTGAGGTTAAAGAGAATGTAGAAGGTGGAGATAAGCCTGTGAGCTGCAGTACTATGACAATTTAAAATAATTTACAATTTTATAATAATTAGTGCTATCAGAGCATTGGATAACGAATTGTTTTGCACTGCTCAGGTGGTGAGTCATAAGATAAGCAAACTGGCTTTCTTTTTATGATTGTCTTTTAGAGTATTTTTCATGTCTGCATCAGATGTGCCAGTATAGCCTCCAGGGTAAAATACATACATAGAAGGTACAGGTGTGATCTATCTCCCAGGCTACAAATAAAGCTTCATATGGCTATCTTCTGTAGCCCCTGAATCAATTCCAGCTTAATGGTTTTAAGCGAAATAAGGTAATACCATACAGATAAATATCAAGTGTTTTCTCCCACCAATGAACATGAATATAAAAGGAGAGGCATTGAGGATTAGGAAAAAAGGGGGCATGACAAAGAATATTAAATTAGAGGGAGAAACATTACCAAATTGCTTTATGCATGTTCAAGCAAAGATTGTACTGAAAGTTTTTCCTTTACATAATTAATAAATGCTAAAACAGTGTCCAAATAGTTTTCAAAATTATAAACAGGACTAGCAAGATAGCTTAGAACCCCAAACACATTTGATGGTGGAAGGAAAGGATCAGCTGTATAAGGTAATTCTCTCTCTCTCTCTCTCTCTCTCTCTCTCTCTCTCTCTCTCCATCACCACACACACACACAGGATGGATAGTAAATACAACTTTGAAAATGAATTTTAAAAATACAAGCAAAGACAACTTTCAAACAAAGCATCACAGAAAATCTCTCAGTAATGATGCCTATGGATAGCACAACCTCAGCACAAGCAGGAATGGCTCCCGGGTTAAAGCCTGTGGGGAACACAAGTTAGGTAGGTCATTCATTGGGTCACAGTATAAACTGTGAGATTGGTGATATCCAGTACATCCTTGGCTTTACATTACTCAGTTAAACGACTCTCGGTTATTTATTAGAAAATACTTTGCTTTCTTATAAACTCCACTGGATTCTGTGAGAGCAGCCATTGATGCTTCTAAAGTTCTTGTGGCAGGGAGGGTTTACCGTGGGATTATCACTAATTGTTGACACTTGGAGTTCCCACTATCCATAAACATAATAGAGATTTCAAAGAGCAAAAATGGTAGTAAAACCCAGAACTATCTGAGCATAAGATTCAATATCAAAGTCCCCATCACCATCATCACCATTTACTTGCTCATGGTCAGATCTGTGCCTGTCTTATTATAATTGCTCAGGAAATCATAGCACTATCTATTAATATGTGTGTCTGTGTTTAGGTCAACTGCTATGTGATAGCAGATACTTTGCACCAAGTCATCCATATTAGGTATGAGCTAATCAAAGACCCTTAGATTATAGCTCTTCTCAGACTTGGATACCAAGCCTTCATGGAGTCAAGGAAGGCTCATTAAGTAGATATTTCCTGAGAAATTATTTGAGATGTATGTCATATGGATGACTATCAGCTGTTACTAATAGCTTTTTCTCACTGGCTTTCATACTTTATTTTAGAGATTAAATTCTAAAATCTATCATGAGAAAGAATAGGTTTAAACAAATATTCTGGAATCAAAATGGAGAATCCATGGTAGACAAATGCTGGGAAAATGAAAAAGTATTTAAGTTATTTCTTAAAACAGATGTAGAAAACAAAGTACAAAGCTTGAGTTGTAATATATAATTTTAATAATTATAGCAGTGTTTCTGAGGAAGAGAACAAAATCAATGAACTGAAGTATATCTCAGCCATTCAGTTGGAAATAAATATAACTATTGCTGTTTTGCTCCTCCTCAGCAAACACAATTATACACCTACAGGGAGTGTGAGGCTCATTGTTGTGGTTCCAAATGTTATATAGTTAAGCAGAAGTTTCAAGGAATATTCAATATCAATATGCTCCAAAGGAGGAACAGAATAATGATATAAATAAAACAGGATAAAAGTAAAACAAGCAAACAAAAACAGTAAAAAAAAATATGTTGTGGAAAGGGCTTGGAAGCCAGGACAACTGCTAATGTCTTCATTCTTGAGAGCTCAGGAGAACCTACTGTTCACCTTCAAAAATTTCTAGAGTCACTGGAAGTGATATTTTCCAGTGAACCCTTCGGCCTATCACATGGTTCTCAACTTGGACAGTGATAGAGATCCATGCTTTCCTGTTTATCAACTTGCACATAGGAAACTGGCAGCCTGTGGCATGTAAGCACTCTTGACATTGATAGGTGAGGGGGAAAAGTACATTCTAGACAGTATTTCCATCACTGCAACCTCAGCCTGTATAATTCTATTAAGTACATATTCTTTTGAGCAGTATTAGTTAATTTTCTATTTCTTTGATAAAACACCCTGACTTAGGCAGCATAGACAACATAATGTTCATTTTGAGCGGGAAGTTTCAGAAGTGGCGAGTTCAGGGTGACAGGGTAAAGATATAGCAGATCAAACCACAAACAGGAAACAGAGAGTGCATATTGGGAATGGTACAAGCCTATTGAATCCTCAAAGACAACACAAGGCCATGCCTCCCAATTCGTAAACAGTTCTACCTACTCGGGACTAAGTACTCAAACATAAGCCTATATAGGTCCTTCTCATTCAAACCTTCAAAAGCAGCCAGTGTATTCTGAGTGTTCTTTCAAGGTGCTAAAATACAAAGAACACATCTCTAGGGTATTTACCGTGTGACCATGAGTGGAAATGTACTGTTTAATGTGCATGACTGACATGCACTCCTACCTCCCAGACACACTGAGGTTGGTCTCTGATTGAAAATATAGTGCCAAGAATGAAATCAGAGAAGTTCAAGTTTTCAGACCAATTGTCATGGGATTCAGTCAGAAAGAAATGACGTTTAATGGACTGATAACACATTAACGTGAACTGATAGGATCTGAGCTCCTGTCGTGCTGTATTGAATTTCTGAATCATAGACTCATTCTTTTTGAGCATCAATTTTCTAATATGAAAAAGAGGACACTTTTGATTTTGTGTGTATGTGTTTGTGTGTGCTGGTGTGGGTACATGTGTACGTGTTTATGATCAAAGACTTAGCTTACTGGCATGGAGTCTTCTATCTAATATGTACAAATGAAATCACTGTTTCTCAGTCCTCATAAGCCTGTAGGTAGAAATGAGAACCTATTGATATGTATTCTCAGAATTTCCAGATCTGTCACTTCTACTCAGAGAACAGCTGAACACTCAGTTTCACATACTTGGTCCATTTGTACTTCTTGTATCATGAATTGAAAAGTCTGATCATCATTTCATTACAACCATGTCAAGGACTACCACCGTACTATCATTTGTTTCCATATCCTGTACTGTACTATACTTTTGTGTCTCTAGGACCACCTACTCATAGTAATCTTCCTTTTCCTTTTGTCATGGATCTCCACCAACCTATATACTACCACACTGACCACCTTCTTTGCCATTGAGAATATGCTAGCATAACATCCCACCATTTTCTTCTAGCTTTGTGGTTTTGGCATTCTAGGCAATGAAAAGTTATAGTAGTGATTGTGAACACGGTAAACCATATAGAATGGAAGAAGCCAAGGCTGTTATTCCCCTTGGTTTGCCAAGTGGAATGTCTCAGTCCGTTCTGTATTTTTATGGTGAAATCATTGAGGCTAATTAATTTGTAAATAAAAGAGATTTATTTAGTGAAAAGTTCTGAAGGTGTGAGAGTAGGGTACCAGAATCTACTCACCATTACTGAGGTCACCATGGAGAAGGCATATGGCAGGAGCACATGGGAAGGAAAGCTGAATGATGAAATATCATATAACCTAAAGACCAATGGAAACGTGTTTTGTTTTGTTAGAACTAGATTAATCTCCTCCAAGAGTGGTTCCCAGCTATTTAATTACTTCCTACATCTCTTGCCTCCTAAAATTTCAACAACATCAAACTCTCAATTTTGAAGGCAAAGCTAACAATGCAGTTATGGGGAACAAAACACAGGTACAAAACACAGCTGACAGGGGCTGATTTTCTGCTTCTTTCTACCTAGAAGACTGGTGTCTTCCTCCTCTTTGCTGCATATATTTTTTCTCTCTGTAGAAACTCTGCAACGATGTCTGCTGTCTTCAATCCTCATACCCATTCTTCTCATGGGATAGTGCTGTTTAATAGCCCTCCTGTGTTTTGAAGGTTAGCTTTGCCTCATTGGACCACAGAGCTAAGAACACAGTAGAAGAATTCCATGGCTATAGCTTTGAAGATTAGGATCCTTGCTTTACAATACTCTTTGAATGACCCAAGGCAAATCACTCGCTGTCCTGTGACTTATTTTCTGTAAAATAAAGAGAATGATACCTATTTTTAAAAGTTGTAATGATGGCATGAATCACGTCTGTGAAGTTAGTAGCACAAAGTGTCACACACAGACAGCAAGTAACAAAAGCACACTAGCTACTAATTACGGGATGTATTACATTTCATGCTTCCTCTGATTGCTTCGGTAGTGTTATCCCATTCAGTCTGTTTTGATCTCTGTCTTTCAAACAATTCTATTTTCCCTTCTACTCATTGAAAGCTTGAACTAAATAGTACAAAAGAGACTCTGTATGCTTTCTGGCTTCTCTTCTTGGATGAGTGTATAACAGAGCTATGGTAAAGCAAAAAGACTTTGATGGTTCATAGAGGACCCCTGGGTTAGTTTAATTCCAGGACAATAGAGAGACTGCCTGGGCATGGACCACTTGAAAGAACTGTCCATTGTTGTGATAGCCTGCTGGAGTTATGCTGTCCCTTTGCAGTGTGAGATGGGCCAAAACTGTGTCCAGGTGCAGCCATCTCTCCTTCCATGTGATTGCTCCTGGAGCATCTGTCACCAGTCCAGAATGTTTAAATGGTTTGCTTTCCCTTTTGTCTCTTGATCTTCCTGAAGGTCGTGTGCTGGTTTTGTGTGCCTCTGAAATGTTTCTAAATTATAATTGTATGTTTGCTTCTAGAATACTGGACTCCACCCCTAATTAGCATCTATCACCTGTACCTCTCAAGTTTCTCTGGGGCTCCATTGTGTACCTTTCTCTTATTGGTTTCCTGGGGTTCTATATATTCAGAGTGAAACTTATTATCCCCTTTAACTGATGCTGGTTAGAACCCAGTGGATTTTTTTTATACACATTGAGCTAAGTTAAAATGCTTTCATGTAACCATTTTTGTCTGGTTGCCTACTGTATGTGCATCTAACTAGCATTTATCTCCCCACTATATGGAGCTATTGGTTACATGAAAAACAATAGGAAATGGGTTGTTTATCAGTTGAGTAACACGCAATTTGGAGTGTTTTGCTTGAAACAGAATTTCTCTGTGTAGCCATGGCTATCCTGGAACTTGCTCTATAGACCAGGATTGCCTTAAACTCACAGATCTGACAACCTCCTGAGTTCTAGGGTTAAAGGCATGTGCCACCCTGCCTAGACTTGATGATTTTTGCACAAGTGACACTTAATAGGTATATGCTACACATCTGATTAAACCATGTGCAAATGCTTTATGAACTTCAAAGTCCATTTAAACATGAGAGAATGGTGTTGTAACCAGTTGAATATAAAAGAATACCTTGGATCTTGGTTTTTGAGGTCAAATGTAATGGATAAAGGCAAAGTCAGCATGGGACCGTGAATCATGAACTTTAGAATACTTTCTGAGCTCTCCAAGGTGATCTAAGGACAACTATGTGTGATAAGCAAGCTATGAATTAGAGAATCTTTTCTGCCTTCCACTCTTGGTATGCTACATTTGTTTTTAATGTGTGACCAAAGTATGTGCTTTAAAGTTTATGCTATGTGTAAGAAATTAGAAAATACCTATAATAAATGGCATAGCACCAATGAGTATTTAGGGCAGGGGATTTCCTCCTGGATCTTGTAGTTTATAGCTGATATCTTTGAAGCAGACATCAGTGCTGGGATGGAAGGATGGAAGCAAGAGACGAGGAGGCAAGGAAGGAGCTGATGGTCAAAAGGGTGAGTTCAGAACTTGGGCTGTGGGAGTAGATCTGAGCCAGGCAGTCAGCAAGCACTCAGCTTACAAGAAGAGGGTACCAAAAGGGAGTGCTGGTGTGCACTGCCCTTAGGTTGGGAGAGACTGGAAGGCGGTGCAGTTAGCAATGTCACATGCTGAGATAGGTACTGGTAAAAGGAAAGCTTTGGAAAGGGAGATTCTGAGTCTATTGAGCGAGGGGTAGTACAGGCTATGTCTGGATTTGGCGGTGATGTTATTTAGTTTGCTTTCTCCTGGCTAATAGATGTTGAGAAAGTAGTAGTCTCAGAAGGAGACTAGAGTAGCTGAAATGTAAAGGAGGGTGATAGGGCTCAAAGCCAGGGCTGCTGCATCGCTTAATTTCTTCATTGCCTTACTAGAACGCTGTATTGGAACTGAGAAACCCCAGTGCCTGCCTTGTTCCTTTATGGCCTTCTTAACATTGAACATATTAAGAAATGTACTTTGAAGATTTTAATTAATCATTGACTGGCTCGCCCTCCGAGCACTCTTTCCTCCTGCTTAGAATTTTCAGACAGATGGCAGGTAGTTATTTCCTCAGCCTTTGTCATCCGTTTGCATGGCAGCAGAGACACCAAGTGCAGACTTGGAGAGGGGTCATAATTCATCCTAATTAGTCTTCCCTGATCATTTTTCCTTTGTCCTAAGTACAGTAATGACATCTAATTGTAACTGAAGTATTTGCCTAGAAGAGCATTCTGACTGCTGTCCCTCCAGTAATGCCTGGGCACTGGCACTGTTAGGAGACCCCATTACCCTTTCTGATTTTAATAATGGCACTAGGGTGGGAGGCATGTTGGATTTTGCTGCAGTTACCTGAGTATGGGTTTCTTTATTGGAACCCCTGAGTGGACCTTGTTAATGAATATACTGACCATTTAGCCTTGTAAAGATTCCCGGGGGGAATGGATGAACCTTATTTAAACGGTTATTGTGATGGACTATCAACTGGGCCTCAGAAGGCTGAATTATAGACATAGCACACAGCTAAGCCTGGTAGAGGTAAGATCTAGATCCTAACCATCTGGATCTAAAACCCAGCATTTGCACAGACTAGATTAACCACATCCCCTGTGAGTTGATTCATTTGACAAAACAAACATAGATTGGAAAGTAAAGTAGAATGCATTGCCCTGAGAAATGCCAGTGAGCTTGCTTGCTGAAAGCTGCTGGGTAATATCTCGTGGCAAATTTACCTCCCATTCTTCCAACTAAAATATTTTCATCAAATAAAATAATGATGCTCTGTTATGTGTACTGTGCCACTTATATCTCTACTGTTCACAAAGTGATATCCTGGAAGATAAATCTTTATTTTCAGTTAACAAAATCTGGAATTAAGTATGATAGAATGCCATTTTATGGATGAAGGAACTGAGGCTCAGGAGGTCCCCATGACTGAGCAAGTAAGCTTTTGAAACATCAGACTATAAAGGTGTAGTTTTACAGGGTCCCTCTAAAGTGAATTCTCAGCAGAAGCAAAAATACAGCGACTCAAGCTTGGGAAATATTCTACTCTGAGACTGATATTCACCTCCCAGTCATATGGTTTGGGTTTTCTTCTTTCCACTTTGCAATTTTTGACACTAAGTGATAATTATAGAGCTGAGAGGCACCCAGCACATTTGCAGGAACTAATTGAGTCAGTGAAGGAAAGGCTGATTGTGCACTAGACTACAAACTACCAATTAAAAGCGAAGGAAATCACATGTGCAGGGTGTCTTAGATATTTATATCACAGTGGCAATATTCCCTATCTCTAGTTAAATCATCTTTATGTCAAAGGGCTTGGCCACTTGATGCTTAGCTGCAGGCCTGCTCTAGCCAAGTGCATTGCAAGTGCCAGAAAGTTCACTGGCTTCATTCCATCTGACTGGATATGTGGAGGATAAGAAATAGAAATTCAATGCCCAAATGAGAGAAATCAGAAGCAGTTCCATGTATCAGCCAATTGCTAGTGTGAAAAGAAACTCATAAGACACTAAGAAAACTAACACTGGTACAGTGCATGGTGTTAACAGACAATGAACACTTCACAATTATGACTGTTTCTACCAACTTACAGAGAGTAAGGGCCTGGCTCCCAGACATACTGGAGGTAAATGTTCCATGATACAATTACAGGACTCTGACATCTATTTTGTCACCAGATCTTCCCACGCATATAGAGTAAGAGAACCATGGTAGGAAGTATCCTGAGGTAAGACTTCTATCTGACTAAATTTCATCTACATAGTGATGGACATACAGTGATGGATGTCATGGGATCACCATCATGCAAGATCAAAATCAGGGATCACTACCTGAATCTGAATGGACCTAGTCTGAAGGCTTTTCAAAGAGGCTGACCCTGTTCCTTACTGCACCTTGTTTATGTAGAGCAATTGCCCAGGTCCTCACTCCTATGTTTAAACTGAGATCCCTACCTGCCTTGACTTGGCTCTTCTTACCTTTTCTTCATGGCAGATACCTGACCTTTCTGTGCATCATTGTGTTTCATGTTCTGACAACTTCTGTCCTCTAATATTTGCCACCCCAAAACCCCCAGTTGCTATTCCCATCTCTAGCTGCCCTTTGAAATAATTATACCTTTTCTAGTTTATTCTCACCTGTGATCAGAAGATTCTGGAAACAGAGCTTACTTGGGCTTCTTTCCTGAAGATAATATGTACTATGAGAAGTACTTGGATACAGGATGTTTGAAGCATATTCTTACCCTTTTCTTTGGTTCTCCAATGGGCAGTTTATCACAGATCAAACTAAACAATGATTTTCCATTAAGAGGTGAATGTTCTGATTTCAACCCAGCAGACACAGATTGAGTGAAACGGAAAATAACTGCACTTGGAGAGTTAGTGCCAAGAAATAGACTTTCCACTAAGAGGACTCAGGCAGGCAGTTAAGGCCAGGAAACTGGGGGAAAGGAGGTAAAGAAGCAGAAAACTCTCTAGGGATATCCTGAAGAAAGGTCATAAATAGTGCCTGCCAGGAAAATGCGGGCAGCAAATTAGAGGAGAGAGGCCTGATTTTAAGTACTTGAATCTGAAGAAGACAGATGATGCTCTCAGGAAGACCAGTTTGTTCTTGTGTTTAGAGTCTGCTCCAAGATATCTTTGGAGATCTAGGTTTTGCCATCAGAAGGATCTGGCAAGACCTCTTTCTTTGCCAGTGTCATAAGCACAATGAGGAGGCCAGTGCAGGGGAGGAGACAAGACATCCTGACAAGAAAAAATACTTCACAACACTGGCCAGAAGGTCAGGAGCCTACCGTGAGTTGCTGTAGAGTACTGGCAAATCCATACACCAGTTCTTCAGCGCATAAATCAGAGCAGGTAAGGGAGCATAACTGCATTTTATTTGCAAACAGACATGCATTTGCATGAATGCATTTGCTCTTGTCTGCACTCAGAGTGAAGCAGGCTGGGATCTTTCTGACCTAGGAAATATATCTTCTAATTCGGTTTTCTCCCAACTGACATATTCATAATGAAGTTCAGAGAATCTCACTGCTCTGAAAGAGAGGTGACATAAGAGAAGATTCTTCTTCACATACTAAAATAAGTTGGAACCCAGCACGGATGAAGGGACAGTTGTGGCTATGAAGAAGGAGGGTAAGTTCCACCTCTCAAAAAGGATGTCAGGAGGGGTCCTGCTTTCAGACTGCTCTTTGACAAAGCATCCATTCTAAAGGACACCAGAATCTAGAGTTGGTAAGCTTGAACACAGGGACAGTGAACCATTCTTGGTGACACACGCAGACTGATGACTCAGGATGAGATATTGCATTGTTAATACCAGAGCACATTGCATCAGGTACTACCCTGGGTTTTGGGTCATGCTGAAAGAAGGAACTTAACATCTATCATAAGCTTGTTTGATTTTCTTTTATCATTTGCAGAGAAGGATACTTGGGATTTCAGTGTATCCTGATTTTGAAGAGAATGGTAAGATGAATTCCAGGAGTTCATCTCAAACACACATACACATGTATGTGTTTCGAGTATCATAATCATCATCATAATTGTCATAACTATAGGGTGATCATATACATCTGTAAGAAAATAGGGAGCATAATGTGTACACTATTAACTCCATGCTATACGTTTGCATGTTACTATGGGAATCATGTAAGAAGCTCAAAATCACGTGTGAACTGCTAGGCTATTGTCTTTACATACATGAGAAGTTTGAGTTAAAAATGGGTATGTGAACAGATACACAACAAACATAGCTGGATAGTATCAGACTGAGAATACCCTTGCTTTCTAGAACAGAGGTTTAGCTTTCTTCTACAGAATTGAGTTGATGGCCAAGAAAGAGAAGTTTAAAAGAGCACAGCTTGGCCGGGCGGTGGTGGCGCATGCCTTTAATCCCAGCAATTGGGAGGCAGAGGCAGGCGGATTTCTGAGTTCGAGGCCAGCCTGGTCTACCGCGTGAGTTCCAGGACAGCCAGGGCTACACAGAGAAACCCTGTCTCGAAATACCAAAAAAAAAAAAAAAAAAAAAAAAAAAAGAGCACAGCTTGCACAGCTTGTTCTTTGCAGAGGAATATGTGAGGCTTTAGTAGTGGACTTTATAACTATTGGCTGTGCTATAAAATAACCATGAAATACCATGGATGGATGGGTTAGGCCTTCAGACTAGGCACTGCCGTGGCCCTGAAGCACTGAGAGGCAGAGTGAGGTTACATGTGAGAGACCAGCAGTGTGACATGGATCTGCCTTCTGGTGAAAAACAGTCATCATCAGCCCTCCATCACCCCCTTTAAAAATCTCAACTTTGAGTCAGAAATATCTGTGCATGTGTGGGCATTGTCCGGAAAACAAGTGACACAGAAAGACCTGACAGATTGTTTTTAGAGCAGGTAATTATGCAAGGAAGCCGCTGAAACATATCCAGGAATAGAATGAACTGTGGCTTTGAAGTGCTGGGGAAATGCCTTGCTGAATATCAGCAGGTGCCTCAGACTTGTGGCATCTAATTGAATCTTTAGTGTAGCTAAGGGGAGTAGATATTCTGACCCCATTATCCCAGTGAAAGTATAAGGGTGTAGGCAAGAATGAGGATAGGAGAAATAAGAGAGGATATGGGCTTAAAGGAAGAAGGGAGGGGGAGAATGACAAAAGGAAAGAGAAAGAGAGAGAGAGAGACAGAGACAGAGAGAGAGAGAGAGAGAGAGAGAGAGAGAGAGAGAGAGAGAGAACTTAAGAACTTTAATCAACATGAATCAACATGAATGAGTTTGGGTTGGTGGAAAAAAAAAAGAAAACCAAGTGGGCATCTAGGCCTCAGCACACACCCCTGGATAAGTTCCTAAACAACTGTAGCAAGCTATCTTATCTACTTGTCCCGTTGAATTCCATAATCATTTTGCTTTTTAAGAATTAACTGTGCTGGGCGGTGGTGGAGCACGCCTTTTATCCCAGCACTTGGGAGGCAGAGGCAGAGGCAGGTGGATTTCTGAGGTCGAGGCCAGCCTGGTCTACAGAGTGAGTTCCAGGACAGCCAGTGCTACCCAGAAAAACCCTGTCTCGAACCCCTCCCCCCCAAAAAAAAAGAAGAATTAACTGCTAGGTAGAATGTATTTCCTCCCCCTCTTCTGCCCTACAATTTTCATTTTATCTTTCCAGCTGTACACACCTAGCAGTCTGTATATACCAGGCAGAAAGACAAGAACAAAGGAGACAGTGAGGGTCAAACACAAAGAGCTCAACGTTTATGCTGCATAGAAATCCCAAGCCCATAAAACTGCAAACGAAGAATGTTCTGAGCAAGCATCTTACAGAGCTGAAGCTGAGCAGCATTTCAAACGGCAGACCGAACCTGGTGGTTTCCATGTTGCATGGACTGGTATTAGGAGACATCGCTACTGAGAATTTGGCTAGGGATACTGATAGATGTTAGGTTAAGGGTGGAGCCAATGGGCAGGCCTTTGCAGCTAGAGTGATTATGAGCCATGCCATGGGCTGTGGGTTATATGTGAGGTGGAGAGCTGGGCTCTGAAAGCTCTGGCTTTCTGACATTGTCAATGGAGGGGGGGGAGGAGTTGGGCCATAGCACAGATGTATGTGTCAGAGTGCATCTTACATCTTACACTTCCTATTAGAGGATCACATCACTGAGCAGCACCAGTATGGTTTCTGCCTGGTTTATTTTGTCCTTGTGGCTGAAAA
This sequence comes from Apodemus agrarius, assembly GCA_964023405.1. NCBI lineage: Eukaryota > Metazoa > Chordata > Mammalia > Rodentia > Muridae > Apodemus > Apodemus agrarius. Next base: position 102,521,082 of record OZ030013.1, on the reverse strand, counting down.
CATAAATTACACATGCCTCACCTGATGATGTTTTCCCTTCAATCTTTGAATGGCAAAGAATGCAACATAGGACTAGCTGAATGTTTTTATCCCATCCCACCAAGGCATCTGCATTGAGCCTTGACCTCATTTTGCAGTTCTGCTATTTCAGACTTGACCAGAGAAGCTCTAGGGTCAGGGAACCAACATTCACGTGCTGCTTTTAGCTCAGTTGAGGCTCCTCCCTCTGGCTTCTCTGTAACCTGCCTTTGAGATGTAAAACTTCAATTCCATTGTGCTGTCAAGACACACAATTAAAAATGTGCCTCGGGCTTTCTGACCCCCTTTTAAGTAGTTCTTCAGCAATTATTAGAGCTAATTGATTATTAATATTTATGGTAAAATTATCATCCAGTGAAAGTCAGGGAGATTGGTGGGACCCATTGAGTATTTTAAGTCAGATACACTTGAAAAAAAGCTCTCGTTTTGTTGCTTGTAACCTGGATAGCTTTGAGAAGGGGCAGAGCCGTCCCAGACTTGAATTTTCTCCTCTCATAAGAAAGTACAAGGATAATATGAAATGGGATTTGCAAATCATAAGTATTCAAAGAATACTTATCTACGAATGTTGGTTATGGGGAGAAATAGAGTGCAGGATTCAACAGTATTTTGATGAGAAAACAAAGTTGTCACACTCTGGGGAAAAGGCATCAGCTGTGGATGAACACCTAATGATGCTTTACACCTACAGCATAAAACCTCAAGGCAGTTGCCAATGATGTCTGGTCCCAACTGCGTGGAACAGCCCTGTTCCACACTGCTAAAACTCAGGGTCCTCTGGTCACACTCTTGGCTTCAGCTCTGGAATCTTCAGCCTTTCATCTCCTCCCTCTAGATGCTGAAAGCTTTCCTTTATTGGGATGAAAAGTCATGCTTATATATCCTGTAACTGCACCCTTTGTTGGGTTTCTGTGTCTTGCCCAGACTCCCAGGACCACAGTATTTCTGTCTTGATCCTTTAAATCCTTACAGCTAGAAACGTTGATAGAGAATCTAGCCTCTATGGTATACAAGGGTTCTGACGTTTTACATTCTGTGCAGATTTGCTGAAAACCTTCTTGGTATCTGATTTTCTCTTAACTACCTATTATTTAGAAAACCTGGACCATCCTGAAGGCATTTCTCAAAGTCTGTCCACTGGACCGGTTCAAATACAGTATTCCCTCTAAGATACATTATATCTATATAGGAGTTTTTGTTACTGATACACCTCATCTCTCTCCATTGATATGTTGATACCTTAAATTTAGAGGAAACTCCACTTCAGAGTATTGCATTAACATTGGAGGATTGCATGTTGCCTGAGGTTTGGATCAAAATTACAGTTGATTCCTTCTGTAGATAACCACCGAATGGTTACCTCACTGCCTACTGAGGAGTTGCACCTGTGCCAATGAGGATTCAAAAAGTAAATGGGGATCCTGGAGCTAGAATCAAATCACAGTGCTAACAACAGCAATGATAAAACAGTTGGTATTATTGTCTTTATTCTTATAACAAATTATGAGAAAAAAGACAATAATAACTATTATAGTTTTTTCAAGACTATAAGAGAGTTAACTGTAAAAAGACTCAGAAAAAAAGAAAGCAAATATTTGGGAGTCAATAATGGAACTTTAAAACAATTTGTTCCATGTATTTTTAGTCTAGAAGGGAGATGTGTGCTAGTCATATATCAATGCAGTTACAATGTAGAGCTATAGAATGGGAGGCTCTTAAAATATGTTTGTCAAATGATGAGATTCAATTTCTAGAAAAGCAGCTTCTGACAGATACAAGTGATAATGAGGAGTTGAGTTAGTAATGATTGCGGAAGTTTCGGCTGGTTCTTTCTCCCAACACCATGCTCCCAGAAATAAGACTTGAACTCAAAATATATTTACAAATACCTTGGTCATATAGCTGGGCTCTTCTCTTCCTAGATCATAACTTAAATTAACCGTTCATTCTAATCTACATTTTGTCACATGGCTGGCTATCTGTGCTCTGGTATCATGTGCCTGTCTTATCATATCTCCCTGGGCGAATCTCCAGTGCCCCACTCTATCCCAGAATTCTTTTTTTCAAATTGGACATTGTATTTATTTACATTTCAAATGTTATTCCCTTTCCGGGTTTCCCCTCTGCAAACACTCTATCCCATACCTTCTCCCCCTGCTTCTATGAGTGTGCTCCCCTACCCACCCACGCATTCCCACCTTACAGCCCTGTCATGCCCTGTCATTCCCCTACACTGGGGCATTGAGCCTACACAGGACCAAAGGCCTCTCCTCCCACTGATGCCAGATAAAGCCATCCTCTGCTACATGTGCATCTGGAGCCATGGCTCCTTCCCTGTGTACTCTTTGGTTGGTGCTTTAGTCCCTCGGAGCTCTGGGAGGCCTGGGTGGTTAATATTGTTGTTCCTCCCATGGGGCTGCAAACTCAGTCCTTTCCCTAACTCCTACATTGTGGTGCCCATGACACCATAGTCCAAGGGCTGGCTATGACCATCCACCTCTGTATTTGTCAGGCTCTGGCAGAGTCTCTCAGGAGACAGCTATATCAGGCTCCTGTCAGCAAGTACTTTTTGGCATCCACAATAGTGTCTGGGTTTTTGTCTGTCCTATCTGTTATTCAACCATTTCCTAGATAGATAGGTTTTTTAATTGTCAGTTTATGCATCCATACAATACACGAGATATTCTCTCTATCGATGATTGGCAAACATGTTAGAAATAGAGGATCATATAGAGGCTGAAAGGGAAAAAGAAAAGGCAGAGGAGTGAGACCTTATCAAGGAGGCTCTTTAGTCTCATAGGTCTTGAACCATCTCCATTTGAGGACACTTTCCCTGTAAGTGCCCTTGTCCAAACAATGGACATTGTTACTCTACAGATTCATTTCAGAGGACCATTGACACTTTGGGGGAGACATTCATTGCTTTATTTTTTGAAGGCCTTATATGTGATGATAAAAGTCAGGCTATTTTTCCTTCTCTGCCCCCTCCCATTATCTCCAATAATAGGAATCAATTAACATCCTGCAGACTTTTACTTTAAATGCATTCTCTTCAAACTTTGAGACACTCAAAAACTTAGTGAGCATTTTGTTGTTGTTGTTTTGTTTTGTTTTCATAGTTTGTTGTGTTTTTTATTCTTTTCCTCTTATTGTTGAAAATGGCAAGGCTGCTTCTAGAGTCTCAATAGAAGTAAGACTGCTTTTCTCTTCAGAGTAAATACAGACTCTTCACTGAAGAGAGGGGTGGGATGCAGACATTATAAGGAAGTGGCATTCGTTTTTCTTTTTGGTGGATGCACAGCACCTGCTGCAATTCCAAAAGCAGCTTAACATAACAATATAGCAATTTCAACAAAAATCACTGTGGGCTTTTTAGGAACACACCCAACTGTTGACACACATTCCGAGTCAATGCAGTGATTGTACAGCCAAGAAAACGGTGATGTTGTTCACAGTATAACACTGTGTGGTGCCTGTGTACCTAGGACTGTTGTTTATACTATTCAGTTTATCAAGCTTCAAGCACACCCTTATTTGGAGGCACTGCACTATAATTTCCAGGCTGGAGAAAAGAGCTTCTGGTTTCCATGGAGGAGTTCATGCTATTAATTATTATAAGAAGCAGAAGATAAGTAGAAACTTATGTATGAACACACTGGGCATGTCTTTTAAGAAATAAAAATTAGTGAAAAAAGTATGGAATTATAAGGCTTCCTAGTTCTGAGTTGAACAATCTGTGGATGTGTTCAGAAGTAGAGTAGGGATAACCTATGAAGACAGGTCATCTTAGATTGTACTCTATACAAAATGAAAATTGAATGAATAAGAGTGAACAGAAACTAAGAGGCTTATGGACCTTCATTAATTTTATATAATATATATATATTATATAAAATAATAATATATATGTATCAGGGAACTTTCAGACCATTTCTTGAAAGTAATTATGCTGACTGAAAAGTTCCCAAAATGTTTATACAAACGTATGAAGTCCAGTGAACTTTAAGTTGGATTAATTTAGAGCATTTATCCCCATTGAGATAGATGTGCTACACTCAAAGTCAGAGAAAGGGAAAGGAAACAGGAAGGGAATGTGCTCTGAACTTGGGAAACATGATGGCCTCTAAGGTTGCCAGATGATTTCTCATGGGAAGCTTGGTTGGCTAGCCATGGAATGATACACAAAAATGCAAAAAAAAATAAACAAATATCCCCCAAGGTCTGAAGAAGATACATAACTCCATGCTTTAAGAGTCTACAAATAGGTAACTAAAAGCTCATGGAAGGAGGGAAATAATGAAAATATCAGTAGACTTACACCAAAAGGAGGAGAGAAAAAAATAAATGTAAAATTAGCAGTCAGATCTTTGAGCAGATCAATCAAATTGGCAAACCTCTATGTAGATTAAGAATCATGACTCAAACAGCTACATTTGAACTTGAATGGATCATATTACCATCTGGCTTCTTGAAATAGGGTTATATGACAGTTTTGCAGGGAAAATTTATAGCAACTTAGATAGTATATTCCAAAATGCCAAGTTCCCAGAATGTATAACCTATCAAGACTGAATGAAAAATATACAAAACACGTATAGGTGTGTGACATTGAACCAGCAATCAGGAGTACCAATCCAAAAAGAAAATCCTAAAACAGCAGCCATCACTTGGGCCAGACAAATAGAAAGTACAAAGACTACCATGGTTGCTAGGACAAATGAAGGAGCAATCAGACAGAAAGCAAGAGAAAAACCCAGGAAACAGAGTTCATGAAACTTTTTATTGCTGAGAAATTTTCTGTTACTAAGGCAGTTTTTGCACATTCTATATTTTTGGTTCAAGACTGACAGGTGAATGCTCTGGGAATTTGCCAATTTTATATCGGTGCTGCTGGTGAGACTATAAAGGGAGGCTTCCCACAAGTGAAACTGGATATTCTTCAGAAAACCAAGCATACAATTATACAATCGTGCAGTAATTTGCTTGATAGGTGTTAAGGCAGCTGCTGAACTCATATCATAGGTCTATCTCATCTCATAGAACTAACTCATAGGTCTGAGTCCAAAACTCTTGGCCTCTTTTACTAGATAGTTTTCTCATTTGAATTCAAAGTGTGGAGTCCTTAAACTGTGTTTGCAAGAACCGACCTTCATGTATGGACACTGAGGAAACATCATGGGTTTGAGGAGTTAAGAGACAAGAGTAGAAATTGCCTTAAGGGATACAGATTGGTATAAAAATTCAAGAGGTTGATGAGAGGAAAAGAGTCAACATAGAGTGGAGTGAGAAGAGTGGAGGACAAGGCCTAAACTGAGATGTGGGTTCAGAAATGAAGTATGTGGCCTGCGATTGCTTAAAGTCTGGTCAATTAGAATGTTCTATGAATGAGCTCAAAGAGGCCAAAGACTAATTGGGCTTACAGTGACTCTGGAGCAATGGGAACTGCAGTGAGGCCAAGAATTCAATGAAGTAATGGATGGGAAGGAAAGAGCTAGTATGAAGTTACTAAAATTTATGTTCGATATTAACAATGATATGCTAGAATTGAAAGTGTGTATTGTAAAGATTTCATATTAGTGTCAAGGTCACAATGTAAACCCGAATCACTCAGTAACCTCTGTCTTCCCAAAGATATTTAAGTGTGTTATGTGAGTTAGATTGAGTCAGACTGTAGCTTTCACTCCCTTGAGGTCAATCCTGGCTTGATCTGTCCTAACACAGGCTTGAAGTCCTTGAGAATCATCTCAGTGTTATATGAGCCTTTATGTATCATACCAGGGTAAACTTGGAAATAATTAAACAAATAGAAAAGAGCCATCTAATCACTTTTAGAATTCTTTTATTTCAAGAATAATTGATCAGGTGAGGTGGATTACATCTCAATATGCAGACAGGCTCCTTTTGTTATTACTTTCGACTTTTTATCTGCTTTTTCAATTACATTGCCTATTTTGAAAGTGCAGTTCAGTTCTGTTTCTTTTCTTTGTTGTTGCAAGACAATGAATAGCAGCTCATGGCATACAGTTGAAGGGTATCCACCATCCACTTAATATTCTGAGATAGCTGGCATTTTCAGAGCAGGGAGGCTTTGGAATTAATATAAGGTAATATAATGGAGTAGGAAAAAAGCTAAACCAACTTGATTTTCATATTTGTTCCAGCACTTAAGAAGTTTATGAGTTTAGAATTCAAATACACTCATTGTGTGTCACTTTCTTCATCTGAAACCTAGGAATAGAAATATCTGTAATGCAGGGCTATTGTGGGCCTTTCTTTCTTTCTTTCTTTCTTTCTTTCTTTCTTTCTCTCTCTCTCTCTCTTTTGGAAATCATATAACACACTAACCTCTCTGCTAAGACCTATACTCCTGAACACATTTGACAGTGTGTTTTACGTGATGTAAACTATATCAGAGTGGTGTTATAAAAATCATTATATTATTATATATTGCAATACAACATGTACTGCATGCTTCTTTGCCTTTAAATATTTGTGCATATATGTTATCATTCATCATGGCTTATAATATTTTTCAGTCACTCATAATACATGCTGGCATCTTTTCATATTTGTTTCTTTTAAACTCTACACACCTTTCCTTAGCTCTGACCTGCAGTAACCATGACATAGAGCAGGCTGTCTCTTGAAATAAGAGAAAAGGGAAGCCTGAAGTAAAGCCATTAGTTTTGAATGGGTCTGTGTGGACAGAAAACATTTCCTAGTTGTTCACATAGGCTTACAGGTGACATGTAATTACATGGCGAAGCCTGGAGCCAATTGAGTAGTACATGCACTGCTAACATGGAATTAAGCAATTTTATCGGTCCACAAGAATATCCAGCCCACTGAAAATAATCAAGCAGGGTCGAGGGAAGAGTTAGACTTGAATCTTGGCAGTAGCTCCAATCCTATGTGGTACCCTTTGCTACATATCCTAAATAGCTTTTATTGTCAATATGATACAATGTAGAATTAGCCAGAAAAAGAATATTAACTGAAAGTATTTTCTAGGACAGATTAGCCTGTGGATATTTTTTGAGAGACAGTCTTAATTAACTGATGGAGGTGATATCAGCCTACTCTGGGCAGCAAAGTTCCCTAGACAGATAGTCCTAACCTGTGTAAGAAATCTAGATTTGTATAAGTGAGCTTAACACAAGCAGCATCTTTCATGGTTTTTGCAGTGCATCATGGCTAAGAAGTGAGTTTCTTGATCAGAGTTAATTCTGTGTGGAGTAACAAATGGTCCTGTCTTCCCCTGTGATGGAATGTAACTCATGATTTTAAGCCAAATAAACCTCGTCCTATGTTACTTTCAGCTAACGTATTTTATAACAGCAATAGAAACTCAACTTAGACACCATCCAAGTAATTAACTCATCTTTCTCTCTCTTATGAAGATGCTTTGTTCTTGCTATGAAGCATTTCCCAGAAGCTTCTGATGCCCCCACACCCTACGCCTTCTGTTCCCTGTTTGGTAGACAACATAATTATGATGGTTTTTCTAAAGATTCTCTAGTGTATTTAATAGAATTAGGTCTTCAAACCTCTTACATCAGTGGGTGTGTTGTTGTTGTCGTTGTTGTTTCTGTTTTGTAGTTTGTTTTCTGAAGCTGCCAATTGCTAAACTTAAAGACATTTTCTCAAGTTGTACCCTAAGCTCCTAAAATGTTTCAGTTCTGAACATCTTCCCAATTTCTCTGCCGAGTTCTACATTTTTGCCTCTCTTCCATCATTTCTGGGTGATCCCATGTCTTCAATTTTCACTTCTAGAAAGTCTAATTTCAAATACTGTTCAATATTCACAGGAACATAAAGTCAGGGTCAAGTGGTTACTTAATTGAAGTAATTATAATCATTTTGCATATTAACACTGCTAATCCTTTCCTGAGCAGGATGGGAACAGAAATCTCCTTCTGAGAATTTTAAGAGTAACCTTAAGTTTAATAAATCTCCTCATAAACGTTACTCTGTGCAGTTCAAAGTTTGCAAATTGTAAAGTGCAGCCCTAGGCTGGAAACCCAGCATTACGCTCAGAATTATATCTTGGCTTAAGGCCTGAATCTAGTGCTTTGTTCTCCATTTTAAAATCAAATATATAAAAAGGAAATATCCTGAGGTTGTTTCTAGAAAACTCAGATGTGCCTTGTGGACAAAGAATTTGTAAGTTGGACTGTACAACACAGTCTTGTTGTTTTATGACTTCTCCTCGGAGGATGTGAATAAAGGTCTGTTCACCCAAACAGGGCAACAACAACAACAGGGCAAAGCGTAGATCCAACCCAGGGCTGGTTTTAGGGAAACTGGTCAGTTGTTCATGGGCGTACAGAAGAGGGATTACTCTTAAAAGGCTCTCAGCTCTCCAGCAGTGGATCATACACTTAACTTTCTAAGGATCTTGAGCTTCCTCAGCTCCATATGATGCTTAATCTTTGAGACTTAGGAGAGCTGACAAGCCTTCATTGTCTTTCCAGGATAGAGTATTTCAACTCACTGTAGAATGTTTGAGAAAATACCAGTGCAAAAGACTTTGAGTTCAAAGGTCCCATTTTCATGTAAATATGGCAATCAATAAGCATATTTAGCAGACATGTAGGTTGATGCTCCCTGGCTCTGCTACCCTGGGTCACAGTTCTTATTTCCAAAAGAGTCTGATAACCCTGCTGATCCTATGAACAGCTCTGAACTTCCAGTATTACCTGGAAATTTCCACTATATCCTCGGTACAGAATAAATACTGTGGCTGTCCTTTTTCATGTTTATTAATGTTTAAGTAAGATCATGAGGAACTTTGGATACATCAATGCAAATTAGGAGAGTCAATTTTTCATATTGACTTTAATCTGAATATATGGGGTTAGTTTCATTTTGTTAGGCATGGATTTTGCTGTTCTTGATGTAAACTTTTCTAAGATGGGATCATTTGGAGATAATGGAAATGTTGATAATGAGACATCTGTAATGTTATATTGTTAGTAAAGAAAAAAAGGTACTTTAAAAAAATCAATTCATTGTTCAATTTGTGTGAAGTTCTAGGTTTGATCCCAAAATCTAAAACTTAAACAAAAAACCAAAACAAAACAGCAATGTAAGACCAACAAACAGTAGAAAAACAAACAAAAACCATTAAGGAAACCATAGAGGGAGAGATCAGTGCACAAAGCCATCAACCACATCAGTTTGCATAGTTCCTAAGGGCTAGACTTGTATAATAATTTCCCTAAATTATTTAACAAATAAATTCAATTCAAATAAATACCTAAAGTGTAAGTCTCTGTTCACAAACCTTTACACATGGCAGGAAAGTCTATTGGTGTCCTGGTCTCCATATACAACCTAAAAATCGATGTTATTCAGAAGCCACCATAGTGCAGAATTGGGCTTTAAAATGTAAAGGCATTGACAGGGAGATGCACTGACTGGAGGCACTTACAGAGTTAGTGTCACACATGGTACACAGGCTAATGAGATCTCTCCAGTCTCTCCAGCAGTGGGAGAAAATTTCTTGTGGCTTTTTAAATGTCCAGTAACATGAGTCCAAACTCCCATCAGCCTAGTGGTCACTTTAATCTCATGACTCTTTGTATTCAGAACAAGTAAACTTGACCCTCTACCGAGAATCCTTTCTACCTCAAAAATTACTGTAAGGGTGACATGGCTGTGACAGACAGGCAGATAATACTAGACTTAGTGAATTTTGTGGTCTTAATATGCAGATCTACTTTTAAAATTACACAAAAATAAAAAAAATAAAATTCAAAGGAAAATTGGAAAGGATTAAGTATTAAATTATTGAGTGATTAATTAATATTGATAAAGCTCTGAGTAAATGCATTCCATATAGTGACCATTTGTGTGGTGCTATGATTATAGGGAGGTGATATAATTACTTTCATTAATACAAAGTACAATGCAATTGGGTGAACTATAGCACAAATTTCAATACTGACTAAGGATAGGAACTAATCAGCTGTAATAAATTTGTTTAAATGCCAAAAGCAGATCAAACTGTGTTGGTGCCTGGCCTGGGGGAAAGCTGAAAACTCCTATGCAGAATGTAGCTTCTCCTCAGTTTTTATGTAAAAGTAAAAGCCTATGAAGTACTATTTTTAAAAAGTTCTAAATGGGATTTTTTTTTTCTGTTTGGAATATTATTGAAACTGTTCGCTTGCCAAATAAATATGTAAATAAATATGTTAACAAAGTCACTCTGGCAAACAATAAATATTTCTCCAAAAAATAAAATAAGCTAAAATCAACCATATGAGCCATCATATTTCTTCTCGTCATGTGTAAAATAAAGAAACACTGATATCCAAGAAATGGTTGTCTCTTCATGGTCCCTACAGTGTTGACCGCAATAGCCAATCTACAGAAATAAACAAGTTATATATTACTAAGTAAATGAATTGAGAAAGTGAAATATGTATGTACAAATAAAGTCATTCACTAAAATAAAGATAAGCTGTTGTTTGTGAAAACAGATTGAATGGGAGAAACAAAAAGACAGAAAGTTGTTCTCAGAAAGTTGTTCTCATAGAAGAAGAAAATAATTAGTAGCCACTGAAGTTACAGCTGGCATAATGTAAGAGAGGGCTGAGACAGGTTAGGCAAGATGCAAAGTAAAATAGTTACAAAGCACTAAACCATCTCTGGGCATTAGGTTTGGTAGCAGTTGTCTCTTCCCTCTAAACAGTTCCCTGGATTAATAAGTGAGACCTTTACCAACCTAAGAGGCTTCTGTAATGGATGGAACAATATATAAAGTGAAGAGACAACCTTTCAATGATAGAAAATATTTGCAAACTGCTGATCTACTTAAGCGTTAATGTCTATAATACATAAAACCTACTACTACTACTACTACTATTACTACTACTACTACTACTACTACTACTACTACTACTACTACTACCACCAATACTACTTAAGTGTTGAATAAAAGTGAACAAAAGTCCTGAGTTTATGTTTTTCAAAAGAGGACAAAGATTGACCAAAAAAAAAAATGTTCATTATCATTGTTCATCAAACAACTATAATCACCACAATGAGATCTTCATTCTGCCTTAGCAAGCTGCCTGACAAAGCACACTGAATCCTGTAGGGTGCAGAGCTATACCAGCCTGTGCCGCTTTTGCCCTTTTAAAAGGGGCTCCCTCTTCCTTGCTAGTGTAGATTTCCTGGAGCCTCAGTATATGGAAAGAGAGACAACACTGACTGCTCAGTCACAGCAAGCGATTCCTGGTCTCTGCGGCCTTTAAGCATCCTGCTGGATATGGTTGTGTTGTGTAGTACACACACATGCCTTATTATACTGAGGTACAACCAGTGCTCGCTAGTCTAGACACAGGCACAAAGCCTCCTTCTCTAGGAAGACCTCTAAGAAATTAAATAATGTATGCATTAGTTTTTAATTTGCTGCTTATAGATACCATCTGGAAATGTAATTTTAGCTTAGACTTTTAATCTCCTGTGCTTGACAATTTAAAAGCATTAAAATGTGTATTCACATCTGTGAACAGACATAGAGGACCATTATAAGGGCATGTTTTGTTTACAGTGCAAGCAATGCAGTAGTATGAAGCAGGGTCACACTCCTATCACATTCCTTAGAGCGAGAGTTTACATGCTTAGTTATAATCCACATGTCCATTGTTTATTTTAGCTTTGTGGGGGAAATCTATGGACCACAGTAGGAGAGTTGAGTTTTAGTCCATCTAAGATCATTCAGAATCCAGACTTTCTAATTTTGTATCTTGGTTAGATGGTTTAAACCATTTGATCTATACTTTTATTATTTGTACAGTGGAGATCATTATAATTTTACCATACGTTTTGCTTGAAAATTTGCATATGGTACGATGTGTAAAAAAATTTGCTGAGACTCCAGCCAGGGAAACAGGTCTGTGTCCTGCTCAATCATCAGCAAAAAAGCTTTGTTCTAAAATATATGGGAACACAGTCAAGAGAGAGAGAGAGAGAGAGAGAGAGAGAGAGAGAGAGAGAGAGAGAGAGAGAGAGACAGAGAGAGACAGAGACAGAGACAGAGAGACAGAGACAGAGACAGAGACAGAGACAGAGACAGACCTCAGAACACTGAGCCGAAAATAGAAAATAGGATGTCTCCATAAAGTCCCTCTCCTCAGGGTTTAGGGAATCCCATAGACTAAGAAGCATAAAGAGCATAAAATACAGAGGAGATGTGGACCCCAAGAAAACAATGCCTTCTAAATCACCAGGATCAGCACACATTAGAACTCACAGCGACTGAGGCAACATGCCTAGGGCCTGCATACATATGTACCAGATGGTGTCCTAGAGATGGACAGACACTTGTCTGCATCCCTAACTCTTCGCTATCTCCAGCTGACAGATGCCTGCAAATGAAAGTGAGTTTTCTCCAAAGAAGTCTCACTGGAGAAACAGGCTACTCTTAAAGGTAGGCTGCGTATTCCACAGTAGATGACAAATTGAAAAGAAAATCAATAGTTTCTTTATTTCATTTTTTCTCTCTTGTTATTCCATAGCTCTTTTGTGTATATTTATTATAGTTTCTAGGTTAGGATTTTTGTGGATTCCCAGGTGTGTGAATAAGCATCTCTGTGTCTACATGTAATTTTTGTGCTTTATCTTGGACTCTTTCCTACTGTTTGTTTTGTTCTGTTCCATTATGTTAGATGTTATTTCATATTTTATTTTATTTTGTTTTAGTTTAGTTTAGTTTAATTTAGTTTAGTTTAGTTTAGTTTTATCCCCTAGAAGCCTGTTTGATTTCTAATGAGAATGAGAAAAGCGATGAACCCAGATAAGAATGGAGGTGGGGATGAACTGGGTAGAGTAGAGAGGGGAATCAGAAATCAGTATATATGCCAGACAGTGGTGGTACACGCCTTTAATCCCAGCACTTTCAAGGCAGGCAGATTTCTGAGTTCAAGGCCAGCCTGGTCTACAAAGTGAATTCCAGGACAGCCAGAGCTACACAGAGAAACCCTGTCTCAAAAAAAAGAAAGAAAGAAAGAAAGAAAGAAAGAAAGAAGAAAGGAAAGAAATCAGTATATATTATATGAGAGGGAGAAAAATCTACTTTTGATAAAAGGAGGGTAGCTTTCTAATACCAAGCACCAATCAGTTATTTTATTTGTTGTATTCTGAACAAAGAAGGAGAAATCAGCTGAGTTTCTAGAACACGGCAACAATTACTATCTTACTTTTGCAGTAATCAATGTTTTAAAATTGTAGCTGTTAAATATTTCTATTATTTTCATTCGTAAATTGATGCTCACTTGTCCCTAAAATAATCCATCCTGAAGATCACTACCAAGTACCCTGTGTTTGCTTCTGATCACAGTGGCCCCTGCTCAGTGTTAGATACTGTAATACTTAACAGTGGTTTCCTTGCGGAGTATCTTTACTGAACCACAGAGTTTATTATGAAGAGCTTGTCGTGAGAGAGAGCTGCATTTCAGTGTCAGCAGTTACCACTGTCTGACAGAATGGCTAGCATTTGCATCCAGGTTTGAGATCCCCACACAGTGAACTGTGACTTGTACTGGCTTCTGTATCTAATATCCAAGCATGATAGTTATGACAGTTTTCCAAGAATGCTTTCCACTGCTTTTTACCTAATGGGTAGTCACTTAAACTTGAGGAATGATATATGCTTAGAAGCTTATACAATCAGAGTGATATCATAGGATAGGCCGGTAAGGATGAGTACATCTTCATGTCAGTTTTTACAATACATCTTGCATGTAATCACTACAGTTAGATTATTTTAATAGTGTTGTGCATTTTTCCAATGTGACCTCAGTACAAAAACACAGAAAGTTTATGTATACAATGAGGCACAGGAAGCTGCTTTATCCACATACTTTTTTTAAACATCTCTCATATACAGTGTGAATTTATTAGGTTTTTCAAGTGTGTCTATAGCAAGCTATAGATATTTTTTACAATCAGAAACACCAATAGTCACTTCCTTGATATTCTATTATACTACAACAAATTTATTATATTCTATTTCTATAAACAAATTAATGCCCATAAATAATCCTTTCCACAGGTGTCTTTTTTTAACACTATTTTCAAGTGTCAAACTGAAGTACAAAAAGTTCAGAGAAGTTATTTTAGGGCACACATGACAAATGCTTGAGGTGATATTCATGTTTGTCAGTTGAGTTTTGGAATTAATGTAAAACATATAACTATTATAATCCTTTAAATTTTAATACAGTATAAAATTTCAGTATTGTCTCCAGATTGTTCTCAAGGCAATATTTAAGGAAATTTCAGTAGTGATTGATACAAATGGGAATATAAATACCGTGAAGAACTCAGATTCTTATCTTAATATATGCTCATTCTGACCCCCCTGCCACCATGGCTTACAGGACCTTCCTTTCTTTTCTTTCTTTTCTTAAAAATTATTTGTAATTGAAAAAAGAATTATGTCACTTTCATCTCTACTGTTTCTCCCTCTAGTCCATTTCCTCGAGACAGACCCCATGTTTCCCATTGTCTTTTTCCCTCATCATTTTTAAACATCTCTGTTCCTTTTTTTAATTTTTATTTTCTATATTCTTGGTTTACATTCCAAATGATTTTCCCTTTCCCAGTTCTCCTTTCCCCATAAGTCCCATAAGCCCTCTTCCCTATGCCTGTGCCAGTTCCCCAATCAACCCTTCCCACTTCTTTGTCCTGGTAATCCCCTACATTGCTGCATCAAGCCTTTTCCATTACCAGGGCCCTCCCCTTCCTTCTTCTTGGTATGTTAATTTTGTCTTGGGTATTCAGAGCTTCTGAGCTAATATCCACTTATCAGTGACTGCATTCCATGTGTGTTCTTCTGTGAATGCATTACCTCACTTAGGATGATATTTTCCAGTTCCAACCATTTGCCTAAGAATTTCATGAGTTCATTGTTTTTAATTGCTGAGTAGTATTCCATTGTGTAAATATACACCCTTTTCTGTATCCATTCCTCTGGGTCCTTTCCAGCTTCTTTCCAGCTATTATAAATAAGGCTGCTATGAACATAGTGGAGCATGTATCTTTATTGCATGCCAGGGATTCCTCTGGGTATATGCCCAGGAGTGGTATCACAGGGTCTTCCGTAAGTGTCATGCCCAGTTTTCTGTGGAACCGCCAGACTGATTTCCAGAGTGGTTGTACCAGCTTGCAATTCCTTTCATGTTAGGCTCTAGTAATTTCACATGTCTCATGGCTTGTAGTTACATCAGCTCTCCTCTATTTTGAATCTGTCCATTCCATCATGTTAGAGAGACACAAACATTTCATGTTAGCTTTGCTTTCACCAATATATTCCCTCACAAATTCAACACAGAGAATATTGTTTAAAATGGAGATATTTGAGTAACCAAATAATAAAATATTCCTTTCACATTGCCAGAAGCAAATTCTCTCTACTGAATTTGTCTAGCATCTTAAAGGAACCTACTCTGCCTTTCTATCTCCAACACATTTGATAATCATTTATCTCCTATAGAAATTGCTAGTTAATCTGTTTAGTGGCATATTGTGCAGAGACTCCTCCAATAAACAAAGCGTTCATCTAATAATTTTATACAAATGTTGAGAAATAGAAATCTAGCAGAAGTCTAAGAATACAAAGATGGGAAATTAACTGTCCCTGACAGATCCAACCATTCCTCAACATCATGAATTTTAAAGTGAGTTACCTCTGAGTGTGAGTTTTGTGTCTGGCCCTAGATTGCTTACTATCAATATGGATAGCATTTTAAAAGTTTCAAAATTTTAATATCAAATAATAAAAATAATATATACTTAAATCCATGTTTACTGAACATATTAATAAAAAGTCATGCAAACAATAACAATGACCTATCAAAATACTCTTATGAACCCTAAAATACACCAATGGAATAAAAAGATGGGCATTTTCAGAAAAATTGGGGAAAGAGTATATCCTTATGTGAATTGCCTGTTTATAATTTTAAGACACCCTTATCCAAATTGATAATGATGTATGTTTGAATAATTCAAGAAACAAGATGTCAATAGCTTTTAGCATCATGTATCAAGAGAGCTTCAGCTTTTGAATATTAATTTAACTAATTTAGGATATTAGGCCATTTAATATGTAGGCACAAATGCAAATGGGTAGATTTTTGAAGAGTACTTTAATCAGAAATTGAGATATGCAGCTTTTCTTTAAAATTATCTTAAATTCTCACAAGTAATGTAAGGAATATTTTGTAACTTCCAAAGAGCGGTATGGGAAATTTCTCTGTACTGAATCAACACTGTTTTCTTTGATTTGTATTTTGCTTAGCTCCTTCCTCTGAAAATAACTTTATTGGATAAAAACAACAGTTATAATTCACATTTTTAAATGTACCTTTTGTTTCCAATGCTGTCAAATGAACTGCGAGCCTTGATTTTGCTAAACAAACAAAGTATCACTCAGTAAAACCCAAACCCCAGTTCTTTAATTTGTAAGATATCTAAAGTAGCTGCAACCAGAAGACAAGTGAGATGACATTAATTTAAAAACATCCTTATAGCAACAGAAATAATTAATGAGGTGAAAAGCTCACATATGGAATAGGAAATTACACACAATCTATTGAGCTGATAAGAGGCTAATATCTAAAGCATGGAAGTGATTCCCACAACTCAATGTAAAAAATGAAATGAGAAGTGAAACAACCCAATTTAAACTGAAGAAGAAAGCTAGTAGACACTGAAGGAAAGATCACCCAGAGACTGCCCTACCTGGGGATTCATCCTATAAACAGTCACCAAACCCCGACACTATTATGGATTAAGTGTATGCTGAAAGGAACCTGTTATGGTTGTCTCTGGAGGGGCCCTGCCAGAGCCTGACAGATACAGAGGCAGACACTAGCAGCCAATCATCAGACTGAGCGCGGGGTCCCCAATGGAGAAGTTGGAGGGAGAACTGGAGGAGGTGAAAGTGTTTGCAGCCCCATGGGAAGAATGATGATGTAGGCCAACCAGACGCCCAAAGGCTCCCAGGCACTAAGCCATCAACCAAGGAGTACACAAGGCTCCAGCCAAAAGTGTAGCAGAGGAATGCCTTGTTGGGCATCAGTGGAAGGAGAGGTCCTTGGTCCTATGAAGGCTCAATAGATGCCCCAGCATGAGGAAATCGAAGTGGGAGTGGGTTGGGTGGAGGGGCATAGTGTTGGAGGCAGGGGGTTGAAGGATGGCTTGGGGGTTTTCTGGGGGAGGGACTAGAAAAGGGTATAACATTTGAAATGTAAATGAAGAATATATTCAATAAAATATGTAAGAAAAAAAGAAGACAAAAATGATCAACAGGTGTCCAGTGATGTGATGTGCAACTTCACTAATTGTTAGGGAAATGGAAATGATTATGAAATATAGTCACCTCGCATGAGCTATCATGACTACTAGGAAACAAACAAATCAATAGAAATGTCAAAAAGAGAGTTAGAAAGGCAAAATGAGAAAGTATCTCTTGTCTAAAATGCGTAGTAACAAGATTCCAGGGTACTTAAAGGAAGGGTACAGAATGTCACCACTTTTGTGAAAAATAGCATGATGATCAAATGATAGAACACTTAAAGAATTCAGATCTCTTTTCAAAGAGGGATTTCTGCACTCTGTTCTTAGTGCATTCATCATTATATTATATTGATTCTTATAGCCAAGAAGTAAAAGTAAATTATCTCTACTGGTAGATGAATGAAGAGTAAGATGTGTATATGTAAGTACATGCAAACACACACACACACATGCACACACACATGCACACACATACACACAGGTGAGATATTATTCAGCCATCAGTGTGTAGGAAACAATCAAATGTAGTATTATGCATGAAACTTGAGGATATAAGTAAAAAACAGCACATTATTTATTTTATGTTAAGTCTTTAAAGTAAGCAAACTCAGAGAAGGGGAAAAAGAATACTGGGTGCCTAGAGCTGGAGAAAAGAGAAATCAATATATGGAATTTCAGTTGTACAAAATGAGAAGTTTCTAGAGATCTTCAGCATCTTGTAATTGACAATAATGAACTGTTTGTGGAAGACTTTAAGAGGGTTGAGTTTAATGCTGTGTGTTACCTTCTATATGTGTTTTGAAGAACTTTGTAAAAATAAGACAAGTATCTTTAATTCCACTTGTATAAAACCTTATCTAGACAAAAAACACAAGTAAATGTAAATCAGTACAAAAGCCAAAAGCCAAGGACATTATCATCCTAAAAATTTGTTAATAACTTTAAAGTAAATGCTTTAGTCAATGGGAGGATGGATTCAAAGTCCTCAAGAGTTGATTCGTGTTTATTTTGAGTGGAGTATTTTAGTCTAGTACATACTTCTCATTCATTGTTTTATGCTATGATATAAAAATTTTTTGAATGCTAAAATTAAACCAAAATTTAATTTTCATAAAATTTAATCAATCAAGTATATTAAATATATATCTGTATATATATATATATATGTTTTATGTATTAGCACATTATAATCAATCATTTTATCCAAAAGTGAATAGTTTATTTAACATGACAAAATTAGTGTAATTTACCATGCAAGCATAGTTAAAAAAATAACTAATATGAACATCTCAGCAAACTCATCAAGAGCACATGACAAAACCAAACTTCCACTCCGAATCCAAATGCCCATGTACTTAAGAAAAACCCACTCACAATAGATTTCTAATTAGAGAAAGATGAACCATCCTATAATTTGTAAAGGATGTCTTCAGACAAGTGTACTGCTAACATCACGCTGGATGCTTTTTATTTGCTAAACTTAACATCAGATTATGAGAGACAAATAAACGTAATATTGTGTCAAAGGTCTTGGCTGTTGCAATAAAGGGGAATGAGCATAGCCAACAAACTACAGAAAGAAAATAAATCAAAGTATAAGTACTGAGAGAAAAAGAGGGTGAAGAACACTAAACAAAAAGAAAGAAGAGCAATCAATACACACTTTCCAATAATACCTTTAAGTATTAATTGCCTCAACTCCCCAGTTAAAATACTTGTATTAGTTGAAGATATGAAGTAGCAAAATGCAACTCTTTTTGCCATTTTTTTAAAAAATTTTTAAAAATGTTATAAGAAATTCTCCTCATCTTCAAGAAAGTCACCACAGGAGAGTGAAAGGTTGAAAAACTATTCCAAGAAGGTGGGAACAGGAGACAATCAGGCATCATTATCCTAATAATTGACAAAATAGACACCAAGATGACATCACAGTGCTAAGCTGTACCCAATCTTATCAAAAGCATACCACTTGACTTCAAGACACAGACAAATATCAACTCAGTAACAATAGGTGAATTCAAAACAAACACCAGAAAACATCTGAAGTAAATGGCATCACACATCAAATGGACTTTGTAGATATTAGAGGCATTTGACCTAAACATGTGATATACAAGAAACTCATAATATTGTTAAGGGAATACTTTAAAAATTCTGATCATGTATTACCTCAGTTGTAGCTCTTCTTTCTTAATTTATTGTTAATCTAAGAGCTAATGCCCTAACATGGAGGAGTTAATATTTCCTCGCATATTGTAGTCATCTAGTTATTAGACAGCTATGATATAAAATTAAGGGGCACTATTTTCTCATTAGACATGAACAGATGTGGAGTCAGAGATATTCAGTAACTTTTTATTCAGTAACTAATGATCAGATGCAGTACTCACAGGCATGATTCAAACACGATAATCTTATCATGTGTTCAAACACCAGCACTGTGATCCTGAAGAGAGAGAATAATGTTTTGTTTGTTTGGTTGGTTGGTTTTTTTTTTTTTTTTTTTTTTTTTTTTTTTACCAATTATCCTTGACTCCCCTCTTAGGCTTAAACATATGTGCTGCTTATTTGACTCTTCATCTAAATTTCTTTTTTGGCTTCACATCTAGCCTTGAGTATTTAGAAATGACTACAACTACTTTTACTATGCACAGCCTAATAAAACAAAAAAAAATATATATTTCTCTTTATTTTAATTGTTTGTGCTCCTGTGTAAAGGAAGAGGAAAAAGGGGTTGAGTTAACTTAGCAGTTAATGGTGCTTTGCTGCAGGCCTGTTGATCTTAGTTCCATCAATGCAAGCAAGATGGTGGAAGGAGGAGCCAACTTGCATGTGTTTTCCTTACCTCTACAAGTATTAAGTATACATACAAACAAATATATGTGCATGAACATTTATACACACATACACAAATATACACACTAAATAAATAAATGCACAAATAAATATAAAAAAGAAAAGAAACTGATCAACTATATAGCCATGACTTATCTTGCCCTGTAAAATTCTTTTGATATCCTATGAACTTGCAGAAAGTATTTCAAAGTCCAATATGTCAACCTGGCCATGAAATTTCAACGTGTTGTGAGTTATGGTCCATATGTTGATTACAACCTCTGTAAACTCAAAGCAACTAATGGCTGTGACATGGATATAATATTCATTTGACACATAATCCTCCAGAATTCATGTGTGACACTAAAGCTGTAGTGATCATAGGCTATATGCACCAAATCTAATCCAAGACTCTTGAAGAAAAGAAAAGAGTCATTTGAAAGTTTATAAATTCAGTTAAAATTGTGTAGGGAGAGTGGAAAGCATGTCTATAAACCTGTATTTTGATTTGATTGTTTGTTTTATGAGATTGGTCCATTGATTATTTCAGATCTGTAATAGAAAAAAATTAAGATATCATCATAGTCAGTTGACTATCAAGTCACAATGTGTAAGGATAATGTTTCCAGCTCTTTGATATTTCATATGATCCTGACATATTATACATAAACCTAAACATGTGTGTGTGTGTGTGTGTGTGTGTGTGTGTGTGTGTTCGTGTGCATGTGTATACACACACATATATATCGCCTTCACAATCTCTATTTCCAGGAATGTTACTGCAGGTCTCTCACTTAATAAGTTTATGTCTTGATTGACTTTACAAGTCAACATCATACATTTTAATCACACAAACCTGGCACATGCCCAGGCATAAGCTCTTTCTCTTACTGTCTCTCTGTCTTAATCTCTGTTGGTCTCTGTCTCTGACTTTCTCTGTCTCTGTGTGTATCTCTTTCTCTATGACTCTCTCTCTCTCTCTCTCTCTCTCTCTCTCTCTCTCTCTCTCTCTGTGTGTGTGTGTGTGTGTATGTGTGTGTGTGTGTGTGTGTGTGTGTGTGTGTGTGTGCAGCCTGTCATGGCTTCTAGAGATATGATAAACAATAGATCATTGAATCAAATGTAAATGTAAAATATATAAACACGGGATCTATTAGGTTGCTTCTGATATACTACAGCATATTATTATATGATATACTACAGCATATTATAGGAATCCTTTTGACATTATTCCTTTTATTTCTGAATTTATAATACAATTACATCATTTCACCCTTCCTTTTCCTTCCTCCAGACCATCCTATATATCCTTTATGCTCTCTTTCAAATTCAAGTCACCTTTTTCATTAATTGTTATATGCACCTACATGTGCATATATATTACTAGATATAACCATAATATAAATATGTGTATACATATATTTCTAAATGTAACCTGCCCAGTCTATATAACATTCTTTGTACGTATATTTTGAGAGCTGTCCTTTTGGCATTAGACACCAAATTGGTGTGCTTCTTTATAAATATTATTTATCTCCCTCACTTCTCGGTTGCCTATAGGGCTTTGCATGTGGTTCAGGTCCTGTGGTCTTCCTCATCTACTTTGGCAGCCTCATTGGTGTTGTCCTTGTTTACCTCATGCTTGTGCAGCCATGTTTATGAGACTTTTGGTGTGTAACTTCTGACATAGGTGTGACACAGGCTCACACCAAGCTCCCGATCTTCAGGCTCTCACAGTGTTTCTGACCCCTCTTCTGTAATGTTGCCTGAGCCTTTGGTGGGAGTTTCTGGTAAATGTATTCATTGGTACTGGGCCCTTTAACACCAAATTATGATTGGTTGCTTCTTATTTGTTTGCTTGGCTAGTATTTTGGTGGTAGTGTTTTGGTCTGTGCTTTGGTTGTTTTGTAACCATCCGTTACAAAGAGACATTTTATATCTAAGGAATAATGACTATACTTATCTGGGGGGGTATAAAAATGAACATTTAGACTGTAGTTAGGGATTTTGCTGGTTTACAAAAGTGGGGTTTGCAGATTCGCTTTCAAGATTAATGATCCACTAGCCCTGTCTAATGGGCTAAGTTTTCAGTCCCAGGCATGATTTTCTTTCTGTTCAATGGGTCATCAGTCTAATTAAAACCTTTAAAAAATTCTAAGTAACAGCAGAGATTATTTAAATAAAATTATCATATAGTAGATACATAACCCAGTAGCATAGGCACTAATTATCATTATCAAATATTGTCTAATATACAAATTGGATGTGGTTTGCTTCTCTGAGATTTTCAGCATTGTTCATTGCAGTGCAACTTAAGTCATTGAAAGTGTATTGAACATCCACATTGGAATCTGATTTTCTGACAGTTATATCAGAAGAAGGGAGACTTCCCTCTTAAAATCCTGAGTCCACCATCCTATATGTAGCCCATTGTTGAATTGTTATTGGATGGTCTGTGGCTGTCTTCCTGATAGCCTACATTGAGAACTACAGAGGACAAAGAACTATCTGAAAGCCACAACAATCATATGACAGAACTCAGCACGACTCCTCTTAAAGTCCAATGAAAATTTACATAAATAAAAAGAGCTAACCTTTATTATATTGGAATGCATTCAGAAAATATTTTAATTTTACAACTCACACACAACTGTTCCTGATTTTGTTTGTTGTCTTGAATTACAATAAATGCAAATCAATCACTGTTTTTAATGGCAAATAAATATAATTTCTGTTGCATGGTTTATTTATTGTGGTATGAAAGGCTTTATTTGATATTGACTTAAATACTTAAAAATATTTTCTGAGTAGAGATTCCATGACATTTTTCCCATCTTGACCTGTGGTATTTTTGAAAGAGTATTTAAATATGGTTATCGTCTGGTCTAGGTCTCTAGGGTGCACATCTCTACCATCAATAAACATGGCTCTTATTTCCTCATATCAGGACTCTGTTCTAAACTTCTGTTTAAAATACCTCAATAACCTCACATAGCTTACGAAAAATCAGTAGAGTAAATGCCATTTACAAGTAAAATGCCTGAGGTGAAGAAAGGCTCTTGGGAACAGAGCTTCTCCTACACTAGGAACAACATCTGCCCAACATGAAGGAGACCCTGGGCTATAACCCTAGAGTCACACAAATTCAACTGTGATCTCAGCACCAGGATGGAAGAAGCAAGAGGATTAGAAGTCCAAGGTTTCCTGGACTGAATGGCCACTTAGAAAATAACCTAACCTAAGCAGAAAAAGGTGATAATTCATCCATCATGTTATTTAAATATTTATTTGGACCCAGATCATGTTGACTGTGAAACTGGTCCTTTAATATCGTTATCAAAAATGTTCATTCACAAATCCCTTTAGCTTAGCTCAAACTTTCTTGGCACTTTTCTGAGCTAACCTGCTCTATGCCTGTCAGGGGCTACAATACCATTGTGTGCAAACTAAGCTGAGGCTGGAAGTCCAGGAGATCAGAACCTAGGCCAAGTTAGGTGGTGGGATCACATTGGATAGAACACCCAGGCATCAGGCCCTCATGATAGGCTGTAAGAGTGTAAGCTCCCTTTGTCCAGCCTACTGTATTTATAACATTGGCTCAAGATCCCTCGAATTGTGTTACTCTTTTCTGAGATAATAGTTTTACTAGCTTCCCTCATCATCTTGGCATTGTTCATCATGTATGCCCCCAACATCCCTTCTGCAGGACACTGTAAACTGCCTGCTTCACTAAGTCCTGGTGCAACTTGTTTTATTCCAATTCGTTGAATAGAAGTTATTTGTCTTAAGATATGTATCTCCTGCATTGGGGAGAAGGCTCAGTGGTGAGGCAGACTTGCTGTACAGCCATGAGGACCAAAGTTCAGATGCCAGGCTGTAGTCCTACAATAAACCAACCACCTATACATGCCTGGAACTCCAGCTTTAAGGGACTTGATGCTGTTTTCTGCCTCTTGTAATTCCCAGGTATGTATAATTGCACATATTTATAGGCAATCTCCAATGCACACACAAAAACACGCATCAATAGTAACATCAAATGAATCATTTTTGAAAGGTATCTGTCTGCTAATTGATTAGAGAAATTTCTTCTTACACATCATGCTTTATATTTCATTTTCTCTCTTAAAAACAAAGAACACAGAGCACATATTTTTCCTTTTCCCACTTGCATAGTCCAAGTGCCTAGAAATGTGCCTGACAGTTTCTCTGAAAATTCTTGCTGATTATGCAAATGAAGGAAAGCATATTACATGTTCCCTTTAGCTCTCTCCAGTTTGCAGACACTCAAGATAATTGTCCAAAGTATCAAAGAGTGGAATTAAATTCCCTTCAAATTCCAGTTATCTTACTAGAATCTCTTCTTCTATCTGTCATAGATTTATGAACATCTACTTCAGCCTGCATGTAAATCTCTAAGAAGTTCAATCGTATTGATCTTTGTTGCTGTGTAATGGCTAGTCACAGATCAGTTTCAAGCCAGCCACTGAATCCATTTTTGCTTATATGTCACAGGCTTATAAATAAGTGGAAGAGTGTTCTGCTGGTCATTGAATGTCATTGAAGGTGTATGTGTTCTCTTTGTTTTACTTTTAAAATGTGTAGGGAATCTAACATCTTTGCAGTGCTCAGGGGAATGGGAATTACTCATAAGGATTTTCACCAACGTCACTCTAATTGGACTGAGATTAATCTTCAGTTATCACAGCAAAGCCTAAGCCCTTTTAGGATGTCTTGAACACTGTATTTCAGTAATTTGATCTTCATGGACAGTGAATTTATCTGTCACAGTCAGTTGTCCTTTCAGCCTTTGAATTGAGTGGCATTTATCCGTATCAAACGCCATTTGTCCATCACTTCTGAAACTGTTGATAATTTCCCACAGCTCAGGATGCTGAATGTGAAGGTTGACATGGATCACACATTCTTTCCAGGATGACAAATAGCTTTACATGGTGATCCTCACACTTTATCTTAATTTCTTGGCAAGCATTAATTTAATTTTCTGCTAAATGGATTTAAGCTCATGCAGAACAAAATGAACCCAGAACTACTTCAGAATATTCCAAATTGTCAGAATAATTCTTTTCCATTTAAATAAAAATAAATACTATTTGATAATTATTTTTTCAAAATAATTAATGTAATTACTAATCATTGTAAATCCTCATGAAACAATAAACTTAAATTCCATGCTAGATATTGGTGGGATAATAAATAAGTTAAATAGTGTTTATGTAAATGTATTTCTTTTCAATAATTTGGTTTGGAACACATACAAACTGACAGTATCTTGGCTGAGTCTTGACAATTTTCAAACCTGTTCATGACTGAGTTTGTAGATGTGTAGATTGAAGCTGAAGAGAAGGATGATCAATAAGAAGATTTACATGTCCCCAAATGTAACTGTAAATGTGATGAGCCTTTGGAGGACATCTGCTTCAGTGGGCTATCTACGACAATGTGTTCCTGCACTCCACGGCCTCTTGAATGTGAAGAATCAAAGTTTACCTTGGTATTTTGCAGATACCTCTCATTTTCTTTAAATTGAGCTTCAAGATACACAAAAAGTAAAGTTAAGATTTGTATTCAGTTTCAGACAATAAGTACTTTTTTTGTGCCACGAAGAGCTCGGTAGATTGTGTATGTGTCACTTTTTGCGGATCTGAACTTTTGTGAGTTTAGCATTCTGTGTTACAAGTGTAGTTCTTGGAATAAAATGTTAACTGCATTTCCACATGTTGATGTGTGGATATGGTAAAACACCTAATGCTTAATATTTCTACATAAAAGAGTATGTTAGAGTTTATTACCTTCTTCTGACATGTATCTTTCTTTGTCACAATTGATAAGTAAAACACATTTATGTGTTTTTCTGATTTATAAATCAGAAAATCCAAATACAGTTTTCCTTTTTCAAGGTTTTATTATAGGATTCTAAAATTATAGGACATTTGATAAAACAATTTCTTCCACTATGTTTTTTGTTGTGTATATGAATTTTCATGAAAAATAATGACATATTATGATACCTAACATTTCTTTTATATATGCAAAATTTTAGATTTTTAGACATATCTTCCATAACTAATATGAATATGTATAACAAATAAAAAGGTTTATATGTATAAATCCCTTGTATTTAAATCTGTTGCTCCAAAAGTGCTAATTATCTATTTCAATCCTCATCTTCTATCTGTATGTGAAATAATTGAATTGGTTTTTTTTCATCAAGGAGCTTATTCATAAACATTTTCTTTGTGCTGATGTGCTATTAAACCAAACTTCAAGCTGCCTGCATCATATCATGAGACAGAATTCATGTGCATTGTCTTATGTAGAGTCCAAAATAATGGACATCTGAAAGCCCTCCCCAAATAAGCATGTAGTCATGGTATGCATATTACACAGAATATCTCTTGATCAATCATAATTTTGGACACTTAGAGTCCTAAGATCATTCTGCTTGTTATCTTTAGCTCTTTCAAGTCAGCACAAGCCAGGAGAATTTTCAGCTGGGAAAATAATTAATACTTGAATTTAATTTCAGAAGAAATTGAGCCCTTTGGGGTACTATGAGCACAAATTTTAATTTAATCTCCTTTCTGTAATGGCTAATCTTAATTGTCACCTTGACTAAATACATAATCAACTAAAACTCAGGATGCTCAACTGTGGGAGATTTTTCTAATCAGATTATTTGAAGAAATACAATCTGTCCCAAATCTGGGTCATAAGTTTTCTAGGCAGCCTACTTGAAAGGATATGGGTGAACAAAACTTTGACTTCTTGCCTATTTGCCCTTGCTCTTGCTGGCAAGTTCACCTACCCTGTTGCTGAGGCATTCTGGCAACAATTACTAGAACCTTAATACAATGTAGACTGATGGCTGGAAGATCCCCAGAGGGAATCATGTGGACTCCAGTACCAGTTTGGAGATACTGTAACATACAGTCTCATGAATGGAACAACAATCATATGATCGATGTTCTTTGCTGAAACAGCCGGTGTTAGACAAGCTGGAGCAAGTCTATTCTAATAAATCCCATTCTATGACTTCTGTTCCTTTAGGGAACTTGACTAATTCAATATTTTGAATCTTAGAAAGAGAACTCTGTGGGTTAGTTTAGTCTCATATACTCTTTGATTTCCTCTCACTGGGATTTGCACGAGTAGTCTCTACATATGAGAGACTATGAGAAAGGAATGTCAGTTGGTCAACCTCCTCTTGCTTTCATAGATTGAGTCCAGAAAGTTTGTCATGTCTACTAGTTTACCAAAATTTTGTGAGAGCATTTCCTTTTATGACTTTATAAAGAGCCTTCTTTTCAAAATTTTGGATGGGCCATGGAGAAGCTTGGAGGAAGTGTGGAGCCAGATTATGACTCCCCAGTTTTATTGGAAACTGCTGTTGTTCTCCTCTGACAGGGCTCCTCCCCTTGTCTCTTTCAGTGTTTCCATACAGAGAACATGATGTTTTTATGTCTTGACACTGTCTTTGGGTAGATGCAAAAAGACAAGTATTCATCAGATATTTTTCTCCCCCAAAGAATGCTATATTATTTAAAAGCTCTGGGAAGACAATTTATAAGGTTTTACTTTCTCTTTTCATTGGAACTTACAATTATTGAAGTTTATAAAGTTCAGAACTTCTTTGAGCATAGGCCCAAACATCTGAAAAAATGTCTCAGAAAAATATGGTGGAATAACAGACAGTAATGTAAATAGTTCTGAAGGTAAACAAAAATGTTAGTTTATGGGGACTGATAGAATTCAGCAACTGTAAACTTATACATTTCTTACTAGAGAATACAGAGAGGAATTAAGAATGAAAGAACGCCACTCTTCAATATCAATACTGTGCAAGGAGACAAGGTCGGCATTCATGTAAAACCTTATCAATTGCAAGCTGCTTGGGATGGGAGATGATATTCTATTTCAGGGGAAGTCACCTTCCCTTTCTGCATTGTCACCTTCCCTTTCCATGTAAAAGTTACCTATTCCCAAATATTTAATAAAATATATTGTTTTGGGGGAAAGTGATATGGATTTATTTAATCAAAGATATTTAAATAAACAAACTATAGCCAAGATTTAAGTGCTTATATTTGACATGATTTCTCCTTACATTTCAGTCTTTACCATATTTATAGGTGATAAATATGATCATGTCCCATTAATATATTTTAGGCTGTTTTAATTTCTATACATTTCTCTGTTTGCATTCCTCAGTGTAAGTTATCATTTTATAGAGGTTGACATTAATTACTAAATACCAGTTACTTCACTTTTCCTTCTTTTTCTGGGTATTTAAATTAATCCCAAATGCTGCCATTAAGGACACACTGTTGTAACTATTTTGTGCATAAGAAGCTTCTATATTTCATATTCCATTGTTAGGATAGAGTCCCAGAATCAGAATTAGTGTCTTCAAGAGACTGAATTCTTTGCTTATTTCAAAGGTTTTTGGTGGTGGTGGTGGTGGTTTTAAACTGTCGTTGGAAATCACCAACCAAATGGGTTACTTTGATCTTTCACATTTAAAGTCTGAACTTGTGAATGATTCTATTAAGTCAATTTGGATATTTCTCCCCTACAACTTTAGTTAAAGTTTTCCATCCCATTCAGTTATAGGATTAGTACCCAGACTTGGGCTAAATTCTATAAAATTAAGTGAAACACTGATATTTCTCTTACATCTTCTGAATTATCATCACTTTCAAAGTTCCTGATGCTGTCTGGATAGAACTAGCTTCAACTGAACCTGGCATTCTCATCCTGCTAAAGCCATTGTGTGTTATTTTCAAATTATTGCTATTTTCTTCATAGCAAATAAGCAAAAGTCAAGATAATAGGTTTTGTGAAGGTATAGTATTTCATTATAACTGATACTAGTGTGATACACACACATAAGCAGAATAAATTCTAAAATCCCATTATATTTCCTGCCTTACTAACTCATACAACTCCTATTTCCACACTGACTTTCATGAAAAGAGCTTTATTACATTTTACAAGCATGTTAAATCATGGAGCACTTGTCTTCCTGTTTCTAGCTTTTTAACTTAATAAAATGACATGGACAGTATGCATGGTATCTCAGATAATTTTCTTTTGTTAAGAATGAATAATATTTTAATATATATCTTCTACATCCATATTGATGGATTGCAATATAGATAGATACATACATAGATGCATAGATAGATAGATAGATAGATAGATAGATAGATAGATAGATAGACAGACAGATACATAGATAGGTATCACAATTTCTCAACCATTTTTGCCTGCATAGACACCCAGGCTGTTCTACATTTTGACTGGTATAAATAATTGTGATAATTAAACCCTGTCATCTTACACCATTTTCAATATACCTATCATATATGATATGAGATGCTATTTTATTGTGGTTTTGATTAGTGTGTCTATAATAGTATGGGATATATTTTCATGTGTCTATTGTCCATTTAGATATATTTATGAAAATGGCTATTCAGTGTCTCTTACTACTTTTCATTGAAATATTTTTCTATTGAATATTCATGAATATCAAAGATATTTAATTTGATAAGATATTTACTTTGCACACAGTTTGCCATTTTCTATAGGATTTTTTTCTTTGTTGTTTCTGAGGGAACAATTCCATGATTGTGATAAACACCAGTACTATTTCGCGTTTTGAACTGGTCTTTCTTTTAAATTGCATAATCATAGTTTGGCAGTACTAATGGGATCCCAGACACAGAAACTATTTACTTTCCTTGCACTTGTGGTATGAACTTGTAGGTAGGAGCAGTTTGAAAAATTAGAGGAGTTTTGTTTTAGGTCAAACTTAAAAAATGAATGCCTTGCACATATTATTAAGTATCTTCATAAGAAAAAATGTCCTTATAGAATGGGTGTTTTATTGGTTTTCTGCGATTAGTAATGTTTTCTGGCTATGAAGTTGTCCTTCATTTTTAAAAATTATTGCTGTTATAGCAAGAAGTAAGAGCTATCTTTATTGACAAATGATTGATCATAAAAGATTATGGGGGCATTGAGATGAACATACCGCCTGGAAAAAAAGACTCACCTCAGTTTTTTCTCAAGATCAAAATATTATTCTGAAAAAAGGAAGGAATTTCCTTTTTTACTACTTGTTGATAGTAAGTGTTGTGTAAGCCCAAGTTTTCACAAAACACTACATGGGTTTACAGTGTGAACAGGAACATAAAGGAAAATGTTTCATTATTAAATTGTTTTAGATTTAAGATGCAAAATATAGATATATTTTGTTAGCAGGATGAGGTGACATGTTTCATCATGTTCTGCAGTTTAGGATGGGTTTTAAACCTTAAATTATTCTTAGGTCATTGACTAGAATCAACAATGAAGACACTCCATTGCTCAGGAGAGGAGTAAGCATAGTGAGTAACACTGGGGAAAAACCTGTTTGCAAAGGCATTGCAAGTAGACCAGTGTGGTTCTCCAGAAAAACAAAGATGCCACTAGAAATAGATGAGACTGGTCTAGTGAGGATTAAATGAAATGATGTGTGAATATGTCCCTTGCACTGTAGTCAAATAGAAAAGAGTGTTGAGTTCGACTGGAAAAAAAAATAATTATTTTCATGGGCAAACTCCAGACTACTTGAGGCAAAGAAGGAACAATTTGAGTTTCCCACAAGGCTGAGCTATAACTCAGTTTGATTTCATTTCTCCAAATAGTTAAAGAGAAACTTAGTTGATTCTTTCAAAGGGGAAATTGAAACAAACAACAGTTTTAGAGAAAGAATATTGCATTTCTCAGGTTCATTTGCTATGACTGCCTACCAAAGCAATTACAGACAAACCTTCCTCTCTTTCCTCTAAGATAATAAAAACGATAATTAGCAATCTGTTCCTCCATTTCTTCAAGTTCTTTGACCTTGTCTTGTTATTTAGGAATTGTCATTCTGTAGAGAAATTTTAGGGAGATTATGATTTGTTGTATTTCTTGCTTTACTTTTTGATAGTAAGTGTCCTGCTCAATGCTCTAAAAACAAGAAATAGTCTCATAGAATGGACACTTATTACCTTTTCTTATCACAGGACTTTGTAAGTATATATTTTCAATGATATATGGCCAAAATATTAGTTGCTTATTGAGAAATATGATCAACTAGAGAAGTTTATTTATCTTCATTTCAACTTTTTTATTAATGCCAGGGCAAAATCACAGATTGCTGACACCTGACCAACCTCCAGGTAAATTCTGACTCCATTGTGAGCAGACTAATCCTCTGATTTCACAGCTTAGAAGTGGTGATAATCCAGCCAGTACTTCTTGAGATGGTTAAATAAACAATGTGAAGAAGACAGCTTGTGTGAGTCTCTCTGTTCTCAGGAAGATCAGTGTGTGAGAATGTGGTAGAGGAAAAATGACATTGAAAACTTCGAGTCAAGCCTACGATAACAATCAACGATTGTTGGTTGTTACATGGGCTTGAAACAGGGGAAACAGGAATGCTCTCAGAGTGTGAGGTCTCACTGGGCTAGAGAAAGAAAGTGACATAGGAAAAGGATAGGGCCTATTGTCGACCATCTCTGAAACCCCATCTCAAGTTCTGAATATTTTTAACAATCATGAAGTATCATATTTTCTGTCAATATTAATTTTATGCGCCTATCTTTAATGCTAGCTGTCAAGTATTGGATTAACTCAGAAGTAAATATTTATTACCTTTGTTCTAATATAATATATGTTTGTGTAAATACTAGGATGATCTTGGTAAATTTCATATGAGAAGATAATGCCCATTCCATAGGTCCTCATAAAATTTGTACCTCAGCAATAAGGAGAATCAATGAAATAATACACACACAAGTTATTTGTGTATGTGATCCAAATGATGACTCTGCTACCATCTGTGAGAGAAACTAGATAATTTATAACCCTAAGCTGATTCTTTAAAAATCTGTGTGTCTAAGGAGACTTATAGTACCTCTGAGCAGTTATCAAAGATACCATTCCGAGAGATGCGATAGGTTGCATAGCTTGTTGAATGATTTGAAGATATAGAAATGATGGGCAGTTATTGGACAAGAGAGGGACTCATTATGATTTACAATTACCTGTAGGCAGTGGGAATATAAAGTCTTAACCAAGGCAGTGGAATCAGTCCTTCATATCCACAGGCTTGATTTGTGTAAAGTTGACCAACTTTGGACCAAAAACCAAGAAAATAATCAAGAACAACAAAAACGTGAATTTCTACTGGACGTGTACAATATTTTTTTCTTGTTTTCCTATAAGCAGTGAAGTATGACAATGTATGGAGCATTTGTATCATGTTAGGTGTTTAAGTGATCTAGATGTGGCTTAAATCATAAAAGGAAATTTGTGGAGTTTATTTATTAATGCCATTGCATTTTATAAAGGGGACTTCAGTGTCTGCATTTTAACATCTGGAAGCAACCCAGAGCCAATGTGCACATTGCACCCAAGTTCTTCTTCGTCTTTTTTTCTACACCTTATTCAGTCATTTTCTTTACAACTTAATCTCTGGGAATTCAAAATTAACATCCTTGCCTGTGAGCTTCTTGTACTCACCAGAAAAAAGTTTCGACCTTGTGTTCCACGTTGTTCTGCTGGGCTTTGTCTAAATGAACTTTTATGAGCCGGCTGCCATCCAGTTTCACACGGATCCTCTTACCCAAAGTTTCACTTGGGAAGAACATGTCCTCAGGAATGGCATAGTGCACTGCTGTCAGGGTGCGGCTTCTGGGGCGCTTTTGCTTATTTTTCTTACTGCTTTTCCGGGTTGGTTTGGGCAGAATCCTCCTCTGTGCCATGAAGACTACAGGCTTCCTTCTGAACTTTTTCTTCAATTCATGAACTAGTCAGACTTGGATTTTCTGGAAAGATTTCAGCTGAGGGACTTTTACAAAAATTATGGTAGCTTTCCAAACACCAGCAACTTGATTCCCTTGGCGGTGGTGATGTTGAGTTCCCACAGCTGCGCTGTAAGAACTGAGTTCATCTCCAGCTTGAGCAGTGCCTGGGAAATGCCAGACTCGAACTCGTCCGGCTTCTAGCCATTGGGCTTCACACTCTTGGTGCTCGAGCTAAACATGGCTTCGCCCGGAGGGGAGGAAGGTCACCTGGATCATGGGCCGCCAGACTGGAGCCATCTACAGTGCAGATAATCTGCTGCATCCCAACCCAGGACGCAGGGCCTGCAGCCCTGAACCTCCCTCCCCACCCCCTTCATTTCCCCCAAACTCTTTGAAAACTCACGAGCCCCCAATTTCTTTTTCCTTTTTCCTTTTTTAAAATTAGATATCTTCTTTATTTACATTTCAAATGTTATCCCCTTTCCAGTATTCCCCTCTGAAAACACACTATCGGATTCCCCTCTCCCCCTGCTCACCAAGCCACCCACTCCTGCTTCCCTGTCCTGGCATTTCCCTATACTGGGGCATCAAGCCTTCTCAGGACTAAGGGCCTCTCCTCCCTTTGCTGTCTAACAAAGCCATCCTCTGCTACATATGAAGCTGGAGCTATGGGTCTCTCTATGTGTACTCTTTGGTTGGTAGTTTGGTCCCTAGGAGCTCGAGGGTAGAAGGGGGAACAAGATACCCATGGGAGGAAATAGAGACAAAGTGTGGAGCAGAGACTGAGGGAATGACCATCCAGAGGTTGCCCCTCCTAGGGATCCATCCCATATACAGTCACCAAACCTAGACACTATTGTGGATGCCAACAAGCACTTGCTGACAGGAGCCTGATATAGCTGTCTCCTGAGAGGCTCTGCCAGTGCCTGACAAATACAGAGGTGGGTGCTCTCAGCCAACCATTGGACTGAGCACAAGGTCCCTAATGGAGGAGCTAAAAAAAGGCCCCCAAGTTCTTAATGTAACAAGATAACAAGTTTAGCTTGAACATCCTACATCGAGTTAACTCCGTCTGAAGATAAAGGAGTTTCATTGTAGGTTGTTGCTCTAAAATGTATGAAACTAATGAAAGAGATACTAGTTGGTGATTGATTAGAACGCAATTGGGATAGTGTAGACTTGCAATGTAGTTGATATTAAGCAAGGGTCCATTGTATCAATGCATTGAGAAGAAAGGCTGGTACACTGATAATTCACCATACCAAAGAGGTTTGCTATGAGGACATTCAAAAAGAGGACAGGAGGACTAGCCCAAGACACAGCCTCTATAATGGCTTGATAGGACCCGAGTGAAACAATGTTTGTTGATTGGATGCCAAGAATGGAAATGTTACAGGTCCTTTGTGTAAGTATTGACAGTCCACTTGCCTCTTCATAATTTGAATGTTACCCTTTTTCTATTTGTCTCTTGAGATAAGGTTCCATGCGTCTCCCAGGCTGGCCACAAATTCGTGACCCTTTTTCCTCAGCGTTGTGAAGAGAGTGGTTTTGTTTGTTGATATATTTCATGTTCTCTCTGAAGGGCATTTAGCTGATAGTGTCAACAGGTTCTCAAACAAGCTGGGTGTGGTGTTCACACAACCTCAGCATTCCAGAGACAGCAGCAGCATTGAGAATTTAAGACCAGCCAGAAGTTCACAGGAAAACACTTTCCCAATGCCTCTTCACTTTCAACAGAAAAATAAAATGAAGAATTGCAAGTTTGGTTCTGGACTATCCCTCTGTGAAATCTGAAGGTGCTTTGTGAGAGGACCTTAAGCAGTCTGCCCATGTTTATCTGAGCTTTTTTTGGTTTCAGAGTCAAATTACAATAGAAATGGGGGAGATTACACAATACCAGGAAGAGCTTCATCTCCTGGGTGCACCTACCCTCACCTCATAATAAGTCATTGGCTGGTTCAGTCTTTGTCCTTCTTCAGTGAAGATTCACAATGGCAGTTGTTTAACACATTATTATTACACCACATTCCTCTAATCTAACTCCGCCAAGGACTCTGCTTCACTCCTTGTCTAAGTGTCCTCTGGCTTCTTCTACAATTCATTCTCTTGCTTCATTATAAAACATATCTTCCTACTTTTCCTTTAAAAATGCTGGGAATATGCTTTCCTGGTCCTCTCAGGACCACTTTATTTTACTTGGAATACTATTTTATAACAAAATACACCTGGATACTCTTATTTCCTCTGTGGATATGTGCTTCAGTTAGATGTCTGCTGACTACATTTAAATGTCTATCAACTCCCAAATCCCAAATGGGACTCCGTATTCTTACAGTTCTAATATCCCTGGGTGATATTATCTTTTCTCCTGAATATTTCACTATCTATTCACTTATTGCCTATTTCTCCTTTTAAACCGTTTAAGCTGAAGAGGGCAAGGATTGAATCTTTTGTTCTTTGTCCCATATGCCGAACACTCTGGAAAACATTTGTCTCACAAGATCCACTCAGTGAATACTTGACAAAGGACTAAATGAAGGAGAAAATAAATGAAAACTGGGGTGGCCTGGTGTCTCCATCAATCATAAGAAGGGAAACATCTATTTGAGTAATTAAAGGAGAGTAAATACAGACCAGAAGCACCTCAGCAGGAGGAGGACTGGGCTTCAATCATTTCCCTGCTTTCATTTTCATCTTCCAGTGTATCAGTAATCTGGAATCTGAACGTTGAATTGGCCATGTCTTAGCATCTTACTCCTCATACATGGGCACATGGATATGAGGGTAGAAAACTTATCTGGCCATGTTTAGGTCAGCAGTATCCTCACTCACTCTGATTATTCCAGAATAGTGAAAAGGACCAATTTATAAGCACACATTTCTAATTTCTTTTGAATTTTTAAACCCTCATTTAAATTACAAAAGTCTTACTGCAAGCATACAGGATTTTCCTACTTTTTCTAGACACCAGTAATAGATTCATAAATTACTAATGGTTGATTGAAAATTTATTGCTCTTCTTAATAAATATTTTTCTGATACTTCATTAAAATGTACTAAAATAATTTTATTTTTGTGTTGTGACAAGAACATTTAAATCAGTCTGCCTCTGGATCTTAAAATACTCTTTAGGTGTGTTACTTTAGAATAGTTCACAATTCCCTTGTGTCTCAGTTTGCTCTTCTATTACACAGAGTAACATCCTTCTTCCTGCCTTCCGTAACTGGATGGTGTAAAATTTAATGAGGTAATTTGGTAATTATATTGTAGAATGTCATCAATTTTCTGTATTATGTAACTGTCTACAAAGAAGTTGGTTTCCTTTGAGATTTTTTCCAAAGCCAGTAAATCAGACAGTTCCGATTGGGAGTCTGTGAAGTACATGTATTTTAAATAGTTGACTTATTTAAAAATGTAATTCTGCTCAGGGATTAGCACTCTTTTGTCTTCTGATTTGATTTGCCTGATATGTTGTGAAGAGTGTGTGACGAAATGATTATAAGCTGTGTCTGGAGTTATTAAAAAGTGCTTCTTGTCTCAACAAAGATTACAGTTTCATTTTACAACTTATCCATTTCCACTAGAGAAGGCTCAGAAAGGAATTGGGGTGTGTCAACATCCTGTACCTCCTGATTGATTTTGGAGAATGAAATATTTAGTGATGGTGAAACAGAAGACAGACATTTCTAAGGTGTATAAATATTTCTTTCATAGTTAAATGCAATCATGTGGAATTCAGCAGAGTCTGACGGCTTAATTCATATCAGAGAACTGCCCAAAGTGAATATTGATATAGAAAGACCTTCAGAAACATGTGCACTCATTTTTTAGCTATGCATGGCCTTGAAGAATGATAAGTATGAAAGAAATTATTAGGATAATTTAAGAAAATACAGTTTGCATGGCCTGTAGACACAATTTTCTTAAGATCTATGAACAGATGATGAAACTAGTGGCTGGAACCCAATCCCCTAGGCAGTACCTTTACTAATCCCCCCCCCAAATAACGCTACTGTCCTCTGAAAAATCTCACAGTTATCTAATCATCTAATATATGTTTCTTAGGGTTTCTATGGCTGTGAAGGGACACCATGACTACAGCAATGCTTAAAAAAATAAACCACTACTAACAACCAAAATATTTATTTGGGACTTGCTTACATGTTCAGAAGTTATCATCATGGTAGGAAATATGGTAGCTTTAAGGAAGAAATCGTGCTAAAAACAAGGAGCTAAGAGTTGTGTAACTTGATTGACAGGCAGCAGGAAGAAAGAGAGAGACACGGGGCCTGGTTTGATCTTGTGAACCTCAAAGCTCACCTTCAGTGACACATTTCTTCCAACCAGGCCACACCTTCTAATAGTGCTATTTCTTATGAGAATATGGGAGGTATTTTTCTCCAAACCACCAGAATATGTTTTTATTCCAAATTCTGGATTAATTCTACCTTTTAGAATAAATGTTATTCTGCTAACAACAGTGAGAAGGGAGTGCTAAAGGTAATTTTAAGAATATTCCTGGGCTCTAATTCAATGGTAGCCTGATAACTTAACCCATTTCCGGGTCCAAGGCTTGGCCTTTTTGTCAAGTGATTTCATTGTCTTCTTAGCTCCATGTTCCCAGGCTCAGAAATGAAACTCAAAGAGAAGAATGATATCATAATACTTGGTCTATGTATGTGAATCCTACAGAAAACCCCATTAAGAAACCTACACTGGTTATATAATTCATTGGGAAAACTAAAATCATCACCAAGAAAGAATCCAGCACTATGGAGGCCTTCAATCTCTTATACTGTTGGGATATACCTCTA
Organism: Apodemus agrarius; assembly: GCA_964023405.1. NCBI lineage: Eukaryota > Metazoa > Chordata > Mammalia > Rodentia > Muridae > Apodemus > Apodemus agrarius. The sequence continues at coordinate 102,483,218 of OZ030013.1, read as the reverse complement.
CTTTCTTTCAGTTTTCATATTTGTATATTAATGTTTCTTTCTGTTATGGACCTATATGGATAATAACCTGTTGACATCACAAGCTTAAAGTCTTCCCCTTTGATCCTAAAAATTCTCTTTAAACAGAAATGTGCATTCACACATACACACACACACACACACACACTGCACTTACTTAAATATCATTTTTGTGATAACATTCAGATAGATAAATTCATTGTCCCCCAAATCTTTTCAAATAGGTAGATTTCAAGAAAGCAATTATAGTAGTAGTGAGTGTGTCATTAAGCCAGACACTATAAGACACCATAGCCTGGGCCAATGTTATACCTGTGATGGTTTGAATTGTGATGGCCTCTGTATTATCATAGTGAGTGGCACCTTTAGACGGTAGGGCTTTGTTAAAGTAAGTGTGACTTTGTAGGAAGAAGTATATTACTGGAGGTGGGCTTTGAGGTTTCAAATGCACAAACCAGACCTCTTTTTCTGATGCCTGTGATTTAGATGGAGAAAACTCAGCTACCTATCCAGCACCATGCCTGCCTGTGTGTTACTATACTTTCTGCTATGCTAAAAATGGACTAAATCTCTGAACCAGTAAGCCAGCCCTAATTAAATATTTTCCTTTATAGGAGTTGCTGTAATCTTGATGGCTTCTTATAGTAATACAAACTGTGATTAAGACAGAGGCTAACCTGATTTGGGGCTCCTCGAATGATTTTTAACGAGATTAGCACTAGAAACTTTCTTCTCACACATTAATCCTGAATGTGAGTTGATTGTGTGTATGTGTGTGTGCGCGCGTGTGTGTGTGTGTGTGTCTGTCTGTGTGTGTGTATGTGTGTGTGTGTGTGTGTGTGTGTGTGCGCGCGCGTGTGGTTAAGCTATTGTCTACTATGTTTTCAGAAACAACTTAGTAGCAGACACTCTAGTAGAACTTCATGGTATGACTGATGACAATGTACAATGTGCTTTCTGAGCATTATCTGTTCAATGGAGAATATGCCATTCTTTTATTTTCTATATTCTTTGTTTACATTCCAAATGGTTTCCCCTTTCCCAGTTCCCCCTTCCCCATGAGTCCCATAAGTCCTTTTCCCTCTGCCAGTTCCCCAATCAACCCCCTCCCACTTCTCTGTCTTGGTAATCCCTTACATTGCTGCCTCAAGCCTTTCCAGTACCAGGGCCCTCTCCTTCCTTCTTCTTGAGAATCATTTTATATGTTAATTGTGTCTTGGGTATTCAGAGTTTCTGGACTAATATCCTCTTATCAATGACTGCATTCCATGTGGTTCTTTTGTGATTGGGTTACCTCACTTAGGATGATATTTTCCAGTTCTACTTATTTGACTAAGAATTTCATGGATTCATTGTTTTTAATTGCTAAGTAGTATTTCATTGTGTAAATATACTGCATTTTCTGTATCCATTCCTCCATTGAGGGACATCTGGGTTCTTTCCAGCTACTGGCTATTATAAATAAGGCTGCTATGAACATAGTGGAGCATGTGTCCTTATTGCATGCTGGGGAATCCTCTAGGTATATGCCCAGAAGTGGTATAGTAGGGTCCTCTGGAAATGTCATGCCCAGTTTTCTAAGGAACCACCAGACTGATTTCCAGAGTGGTTGTACCATCTTGCAATCCCACCAGCAATGGAGGAGTGTACCTCTTTCTCCACATCCTCGCCAACACCTGTTGTCTCCTGAGTGGATCAAGGACCTCCACATAAAACCAGACACACTGAAACTAATAGAAAAGAAACTGGGGAAAACCCTTGAGGACATGGACACAGGGGGAAAGTTCCTGAACAGAACACCAATAGCTTATGCTCTAAGGTCAAGAGTTAACAAATGGGACCTCATAAAATTACAAAGTTTCTGTAAGGCAAAGGACACTGTCAATTGGACAAAATGGCAACCAACAAATTTGGAAAAGACCTTCACCAACCCTCCAACAGAGGGCTAATATCCAATATATACAAAGAACTCAAAAAGGTAGACTCCAGAGAGTCAAATAACCCTATTAAAAATGGGGTACAGAGCTAAACAAAGAATTTTCACCTGACGAATTTTGAATGGCTGAGAAACACCTTAAGAAATGTTCAACATCATTAGTCATTAGGGAAATACAAACAACCCTGATATTTCACCTCACACTAGTCGGAATGGTTAAGATTAGAACATGCCATTGTTATGTCTCAATTTGGTATGTTTCTGCATGTATATATATATATATATATATATATATATATATATATATATATCTTTATTTTGGCTCTAATATTAACTCTTGTCTCAGGAAGGTGATTGTGGTTTTGGTTAACTGTACAATTAAGGCCAATTTGAATTGCTTTGGCACATCCATGTATGTTCACTGATTGAAGTCTCTTCTTATCAGTCTCTCATTAAGGGCCGTAACGCACACTTGACTGTTACCCTGATAAGAGCCTTCTCTGAGTCTTGGAAACATTGTGGCACTACACTGATACCATGCCCCTGCATATTGTACTTTAGAATAGATGCATTTACCTGGATTTATGAGTGAGTGACTCATGGTATACTTGGACATGTCAAATTAATGAGAGTAGTGGCACAGTGGGTGGCAAAGCATGATAATGCAATTCTCAGTGGGATTTTTAATGTATGAATGATGAAAAGATGACCCCTGAGGGCAAATAGATAATTGTGGCAAGCTCAGTGCTTCCCTTCAAGATACAGAGATGGGTTAATTTATACTTCCCCACAGGTGTTTGTCTGATAGTCTGACAATGTTAAGCAGAAAACAAAACCTGCATTTAAATTAGTGTATTATAACATGGGAAATTAAAAGCAGAATACAAAGCAAGCACCATCATCTTTGGCAATGATAACTGAGGATAGTATTTTTAGAATCTTCTCTGGATACACCATGTATTTTATGATCATATTTGGAAGTGGCATTTAGAACCAAGACCTCCTAAACTCTGTCTAATGAATGTAGGATAATTCTAGATCTCTATACATCACCTCTCTCTCTCTCTCTCTCTCTCTCTCTCTCTCTCTCTCTCTCTCTCTCTCTCTCAGTGTACACACATATTCCCACTAAATTAATGTTCCTAATAAATTAGGAAGCATGTAAGTAAGAAAGAGTACCAAAATGGAAGTCATTCAAGCACAGACTCTGGCTCAAGAGGTCAATCTATTTTATTAGATTTGTCCTTATGTCCATAGTGAAATAATAGCCTAGCTAGTTTTATTTTAAATATTGCACATATTATCTTGCAATCTAAAGTACATCCAATTATTTAAAGCCCTAGGATTCTATTTCCTGTAAGTTAAATAGAAACAACTTCATGCAATTCAAAATATTTAACTGGCTTGAAACCAACAGACACTAATGAGAAAGAAGGCCAGGCAAATTTTGGGAACATATTCTTGGCAGCTTTCTTGTATATCAACTGTAAACTGTTTGTTTGGAGAACTGACGCCTAGAGCAAGGACCAGAGTCCTCAACCCACCATAGGTGGTAAGTAATCTTTGCCATCCAGAGAGGATGTGATAATGTGACAGTTTACCTCCTGGTATGAAATCATTTTAGTATTTTAGCCTATGGTCTCAGTAAATTGTGTGTACGGGGTAAATAAAAGCACTGACTGGAAAAAGCTTTCGCTTATATTCTTATCATGCTGAGTAACAGGAAGCTCATGTGTAACAGGAAGCTATTCATGGCTTTGCCATAAGCTAGCTATTAGGTTTGCAAGTGAGTGAATCTCTATCCTCCTGTCTTTTCTTAGCAGTAGGTAGAGATGTGGCTGGCTGTTTGATAAAGCCTGCGAATAGACATTGGAGAGGCGCATGGGTACTGCAATGTAAAGTTGGAAGCCTGGCAGCAGATAAACTGTAGAGGGTTATCTCTTGTTATTGGTCCTAGCTCCCCTGCCCTCCTGCCCTTTAATCTCCCTCAGGAATATCTCTTGGATATCCTGTGACCAAGGGATGGACAGGATTGGGAACTTTCACTCTTAGGAAGAGTAAGAAGAGCTTTTTCTATTTTTCACCAGAACTGTCACTAATATTTGGTGCATGAATCTTCCCCAGTGCTATCTGCAAGTATCTTCCAGAGACAATATGGCGTGGCTATATTGGTGATATTTTCTAAGCTATTACTTCCAAGGAGCTCTTTTGTTGTTGTTGTTGTTGTTCAAATATGCCAAAGCAGATTTTGTTACTTGTGACTTCAAAATATTTTTAATGTAATAATGGGTTGTGTTTTATAAAGCAATTGCCCCATAGGCATTGGAGAAATCCCACCGATTATGTACAAGTTATTCTATCTTGTTGCAATGATTTTCCTTTCTTTCTCCCCATCCTTCCTGTCTTCCTTGTAATCTTTCATCTTTCTAGTCCTATCCATGAAACTTAGAATTTGTTCTCCCAGATCAATTTGGAGAAGGCTTAAAGTGTCATGGAATTCACATGTTGAGGGACAAATCTGAGCAAGCAGTCTGTAGCAGTTATGTCTGTATTACTACACTAGAACCAGGAAATGTATTATGAATGAGTAAGTTGCTCGCATAAAGAAACTCTTGGATAAAGTTCAAATGCTGTGGGATGTTTTATCTGCCTGAATAATGTCTACTCCCAGTGAAGTCATTACCTTCACCAGCTGTGACCACGTAGCAGGGCTTGCCCATGCGTCTCGGATGGTACTCTCTCTTGACCGAATTTATTGGTTCTCCTCTATATTCACAGAGTTATACACAGCAATGGTGGTTAGTCATGCCTTAAGAACCACTGTGCATGTCAAAAGGTAATTACAAGGTGGGAACTATGTTCAGAACAATGCTGCCCCATGCAAATAAAGGGGAGGGGATAATAAAAGTGAACTCTGAGCCGTCATAAAACCTTGCATAATAATCTAAGTCATGTTGGGTGGGCACTGACATGGGGTGGGAAGAAAAGTGGGTTGTGCTCCTTCCTCCTAGATCTCTGCTGCAAATTGAGCAGTGGAAACATTGCCCGCCTTGTACAGGGTTAATGGGACAAAGGACGAGGAGTAAGGAGCTGCTAAGACCTGGGTAAGGTATGAGTTTATGCAGACCATATAGTAATAGTAGACTTGTAGGCATTTTTGGTCCAGTGCAAGAGGCTGCATGAGTTATCATGTTGAGAGCAAATATGAATTATCCTCAGGAGAAAAAAGATTGGTTCTATACACAGTATTCATGATCTCAGCAAACAAGTATGTGCTTCCCATGCCTAATGAGCTAGAATAGTTGTGAAATGAAGGCATAGGGAATGGAGCTGGGAGACAATTGGGTTTTACCCTCATAAGTACACTAGACATGAGTATAAAGGATATTGACTTTTTAGTTAATTTTCTCACATGTGTGAGAGACAGACAGACAGACAGACAGACAGACACACACACACACACAGAGAGAGAGAGAGAGAGAGAGAGAGAGAGAGAGAGAGAGAGAGAGAGAGAGAGAACCACAGAGAGAACCAGAGAGAGAACCAGTACAGGTCAAAGCTCAATTTGGATAGCATTTCATTTTTTCAGTCACTGGACTGAAACCTCTGAATAACTAGCCTCTAGGATGTAGGGCTCTTCCTGTCTCCACCCCTTCAGCAATGGGTTTATGGCTCTTCATATTTATATGGGACTTCATATGTTTGAGTATTTTCCCCCAAGAAATCAATATTTCCCTAAAACCTGTGGGGATGTTCCATTCATTCCAATAGTGTCAATTAAAATGTTAATACAATACCAAAACCAAACCCAGCACAGGATATATGGAAAAAAATATCAAGTTGACTGTTGATTGTAGAGATTTCAAATCCATCAGATATGACAAACTCATGACTATCCCAGATCAATTTAATCTAATTTTAGCCTATTGATATACAAAGCCTTTAAGGACAGAGGTTTAACTGAAGTCCAAAAGGAAATTTGGGATAGCAAACTCACCTAGCTGGTGTGTTTCCAGTCTTCATCTGTTATAAAGACAGATTGTAATTGAAACCTCCAGGCAAAACCCTTGGCACCAGGTTTCTGACAGTTCCCCTATTTTAGAACTTAATGATGAACATATGATAATATGACTGATCTAAATATGCATGTGTTTGTGCTTGCATTTATACATATTGTTTTCTCAGTTCCATGTTAACTGTTGACAGAAAAAGCAACACATAAGAATAGATAGGGTAACTTAGACTGTGATAAAATATGCTACCAGAGGTTAACACTGTCAAATTATCATACCATGCCTCTCCAATACCATTTCCCTAATGAAATATTTTCCCAAGAAGATTGTCTTTCAAACCAATTAAACAGGATCCATTTTAATTGAATGTTCTCATGTTTAAATTAGGCTCCTATGGGACTTCATATGCTTGAGTATTTTCCCACAAGAAATCAATATTTCCCTAAAACCTGTGGGGATGTTCCATTCATTCCAATAGTGTCAATTAAAATGTTAATACAATACCAAAACCAAACCCAGCATAGGATATGTGGAAAAAGTATCAAGTTGACCATTGATTGTAGAGATTTCAAATCCATCAGATATGACATACTCATGATTATACCAGATCAATTTAATCTAATCTTAGCCTATTGATATACAAAGCCTTTAAGGACAGGGGTTTAACTGAAGGCAAAAGGAAATTTAGGATAGCAACATCTAAAAATCAGCTGTATAATAGAAAGAGAGTCTGTAAAAACAGGCATGGCCAACACACATATAGACACACACAGAAACACACAGACACACACACAAACACACACACACAAACACACACACACACACACACACACACACACACACACACACATACACACACATAAGCAGACAAGATAACCACAAGAATAACCTCATTATTACTCAAAACAGTCACACAAAACAGCTGGAAACAAGTTCTTAGGAACATTTGAGTTCTTGAAGAATATGATTCATAGACACAAGAAGAGTAGATTTCTACCAAGGATGAAGGTGTGAGGCTGTGGTCAGGCCTGTGTGTACTGCTGTCTATCCTCTGACATAGATTTTATATCCACTTAAACCCCTATTAGTAGGACATCTCAAAAAAAAAAAAACCAAGGTTAATGGTCACTCTAGTGATGACTACTTATGGAGTCTTCTGATCTGTAATTCTCACCTTAGCTACTTACCTGTGTAGCATTTCTGAGGTATTTTCCAGCGTGGTTAATAAGATGTATTGTTAGGATAAAATATTTACCAAACCTAACTTAAAAAAGAAAAGTGTTCCATAGGGGTCCCAGACTTCATTCCCTGGTTGGGTATAAGTATCTGTCTCTGTCTCTAACGGGATGGAAGGGTCTGTTAGAGGACAGCTATGCTAGGCTCCTCTCTGCAAACACATCATACCATCAGTAAGGGCATCAGACCTTTCACCTTACAATTCTCAGGGCATGTAGTAATTATGAGAAGAAATCAGGCCAGGTTCTCAAAACAGGAGCCTGCAGGCACAAATTGATGTGGAGACCTTGAGTCCATGGAAAAATGCTGCTTAATGGTTTATCCCCAAGGTTTGTTCAGCCTGTTTTTCTATAAAACCCATGTCCACCATTCAAGGAGTGGCACTGTCCACACTAGCATAGACACTTGTATATTGATCATTACTCAAGAAAATTCCCTACAAACTTGCCAATAGTCCATTCTGGTAAGGGCTTGTTCTCATGTGTGGTTACCTCTTTTCATATATGTCTGGTTGTATTAGGTTGACAGCTATTGATGCATTTCCCATAACTTATGATATACTTATAAGTTAGCTCTCTCCCATGCTTCTGATGACATCCAAAGGCATATCTTTATCCTCTCCTTTATCTAAAATCAAGGCCCACAGTTTAACTATTGACTACCACTGACTTTTTCCATAAGTGTATCTGTGCCAGCATTTTTAAACCTAAGCTCGTCAGCCTCAGTCCCAACTTGGCTCCCTTCTGTATCCCTGTCATCCATTCTGTTTATCATCGTATAGGCATTCTGCCTCTCCTCAATACACTCCTTTGAAAGAAGTTCAGCGAATGCCATACCTTTCCAATAGTGCAGTCTTTTACATTTTGAGAAAAAAAATTAGTATGGTGTCAAGCCTTTTGCCTTCTACGGTGACTTGCAAAAGTCTTCCTGATATTAGTCCAGTTTGACCATTTCTTCCAGTTTGAAAAGCCATATTAAAACTTCTTACCAGATTGATACAGCCAGTGAGAATGGATGCCATAGCACATCCCTTAGTTACCTGAAGCTATGTCCCAGATGAGACACCAGGGAAGGGATGAGACTAAGGCAGCAGGTGGTTACCTAACTAATTTGTCATTCACTTCAGTGAAGGATTTACATTCTTAAAATACACATTGGATCATTGAATTACCTGTTTCCCAGTTAACTCATATATTTATATGGCAATCAAAATATCAGTGTTCAACTTGACCTAGACAGATTATTGTAAATAACTCTATAACATTGTGCGGTCCATTTTCTAGTCTGTATTTCTTTGCCTTTACCAGAGATCACCTTTAGAAAGAGATCTAGGTCTGCTTGCCCTCATTCTTTTACAGGCACAATTTCTTCTTCCTGTACTATTCTCCCTGGCCTGTTTAAAAGCCCTTGATTAAGCACTCCCTTTGGACCTAGCAGATGTCATTTACATACCAGGTTATATATAGGATTTTCAGCAAAATCTCCCTTTATCGAAAACCTCTCTATACCTATAGCAGAGTTAATCACTTACTTCCATTGTTTTCTCTATATCTCCATTGTATACCACTCTGATATTTAATATTCCAATATCTTTGTTTCATTCCATCAGCAGACAGTGAAGTCACAGAAGGATTCAGGTTATTCTTATAATTACTTCTATGATGAAAGTGCTCAATAGTATTTGTAAAACAAGTATCACATTCTCACAAATGCAAGGTTGTAATCCGTTAGCACCCTGCTTGCTTACACAGAGGCTGGGTCTTCCGTGTAACAAAGGCCATTTTTGAGCAAATGCTCACTGAGAAATAATCTCAGTGTTCTTCACCTTGGTAGTTTCAGTTCAAATCTTGGCAGATAAGTATTTTCAGAGCTTTCCCATAAGGTTATTTATTTAATTAAGCACTGGTAGATTCTGAGGGATAAAGGGTGAGAGGAAACAAAAAATAAATGTTTTCGCAGAACGACAGAATGACCAAGAGAAAGAAAGGGCAAAACCTGGGTCCACTTAAATGTGGGAGCAATAAGAAATGGTTCACCAAGAAGTGAGTTGAAGGTCTTCTGTTCATTTCTTACCTCTGACCCTCCATCCCTTTCCACTGTGTTCTGTTTACTAAGTACATTCAGAAGCCGAGGAGAACAAAAGCATAGCTGACTTATCATATTAAAGTTTGCTTACTGAAAGATGTGCACAGCAGCAAGAAGATAATGACGGAATAAAAAAGGAAATGGAATAAATTTACTCCATTTTACTTTGTATCAGTGGAGGTCAATTCCTAAAACCTGGTACCTTTCCTCAGTTTGAGACAGAGGACATTCTCCTTTGTCATTCCACGACTGCCTACATTTAGAAAGTAATTCCATCTGCTAGAATCAGGGAACTAAGCAAAGGGACCTTGGCTTGCTTGTTCAGCCTTGAACCTCTGTGCTGAAAATACACATGGCACACAAAGAAAATAAATAGTTACCTGCTTTCTGAGTGGATAAATATATTGAGGGTAGTATTCAATGCTAACTAATCTAAATATCCCAGCCCAATACCTGCTTTTAGCCATTTGCAAAACCACAACTGTGCCACCAAAATGTAGTACTTGACTTTTGAATCTCTTGATTACAGAAGAAACTGAGCTGAGATGGTGAATGTATGGAAAAGACTCTTGGCAAATGCAACTCATTTGGAAGCATACAATAGTCTAATGTGATTTCCATCCTGAGGAAACAAGACAGCAACCAAAACAATGCAAAAGTATAAAGAGAGTGTAGCATCTCCATACCTAGTACACAGATCTCTGTAGGGACTCCTATTTAGATTGTTCTTCTCCACTTGGTGGCCTATGTTCTACTGTCTGGGAGGTGCACTCCAGAAGGTGCTGCTTGCTCTTCACAGCAATAATGCCAAGGTCAGCATGAGGCTCCTTTATCCTTGTCTCTGTATGTCACTGGTGGATACTTCCAAAAGAGGAAGTAGCTGAGTTGGTAGAGTGCTATACTGCTATGCCTTAAGCTCTGGCCTTGACCTAATATATCAGGCCCAAAATCTCAACACTGAGGAGTTGGGGAAAAAAAGAATAAGAAGTTGAAGTCATGCTTAGAGAGATGGCTTGGTGGATAAAAGTCCTTGGTTCATAGCTTCTGACAACCTGAGTTCAAATCTCCAAAAACCTATGCAAAGCTGAATGCAAGAGTTTGTATCCATAATTATTGTACTGCGTTAAGGAAAGTGGAGGCAGAGATAAGAGAATTTCCCAGAGCCGGTGGACCCATTATGGCACAGAGGCAGAAAATAACAGAGACCACTCGCATAAGGTGGGGAGTAGGAGTGACACTACAGATGGTCCTCTACAGTCCAACTGCAAATGGCATTATTGCAAATGTGTACCAGCATTCGACACATGAGCACATATGCACACAAAGACACACACACACACACACACACACACACACACACACACACATATACACAGAGAGAGAGAGAGAGAGACAGAGACAGAGACAAGGCGAAACAGAAAGAAAATAATGTTTCTTAAAGATGTTTAAGGCCTTCCTCACCTATATAGTGAGTTTGAGGTCAGCCTGTGCTATGTGAGAGGGACCCTGTCTCAAAAAGGGATAGAGCAGAGCTGGTGTAAATAGGAAAGAAGTACAAGCAAGCTATTTTATTTCTCTTTAATAGGATGTGAAATAAGACTGTCCATGAGAAGCTGCAAGGAGCCTACAGATTTATTAATAAACACCAGAGACTTGGGCAGAAAGAACAGAACAGATCCTCCCTGTGGCCTTGAATGTCCTTGTTCTGTCTGCTGAACAAAAATGGAAAACAGAAGAGTGTGATGAATAATAGCCTGATCTGTCAGACCCAGAGTGGAGTATTCTCCATCTCCCCCTCCCCCAGTGCAGATGAACAGAAAGGAAGATGTCCATTAATTTTTAACCATGAGCTGATATCTGTGAGTACACAGGCCACAGTCAACACATGACTTCTGCTAAGTTCAGAAAGCACAGCTCCTAAATTGGGGAGGCCTTCTTTGTCAATAAATGCCAAGGGTCATTTGTTAGAAACTTTACTCAATAAAATTATGACAATAATAATTAGATGCTAATGTGTGTCTGTGTGTACATGACAAGTTGAAGTCTATTGTTCACTATATCCTTAAAGTTGAGTTCACTGTGATGTCTATGAAATATTCTGCTATAAGATATATGTGTCATGTATGTATAATTTAAAGAAATAAGTCACACATACATCCAAACTCACCTTCAAAATAACACACGGGTTTTAAAGACAGTTCAGTGGGTGAAGCATTTGCTGTACAAATATGGGGATTTGAATTTAAATCACCAGCATCCACATAAAGTATGGAGAGCACAGCAAACTGTTAAAAATCTCAGTACTTGGGAACAAAGGGTAAGGGATCTGGAGCCAAGCTGCATACCCAGACTAGAGTACTTGGCAAGCTGGAGGTACAGTGAGAAAGGCTGCCTCAGTAAATAGAACTGAGAATAATTGAGGAAGATACTCAACAACAGCTTAGGGTCTCCATGTGCACCAGTGACCATGTGTCCACACGACATGCATATCCACAAATGAATGCAAATGTTCAAGCATACATGCACACATGAACACACACCATACATATATGTGAAAAAAAAGTACACTCACAATGATACCTTTGGTATGTCCTTGCTATCTGAGCTGTGCTCCAGCTTGATGTTTTTTTTTTCTTGTTTTATTTTTTTTTGGGGGGGGGGTTCTGCTTTACTTAACTGCTTCTACTTAACTGTATCCTATGTGCATGAATAAGGGCCAGCTAATTGTATGGCTTTATTTCATTTTATCCAGATAGAACTACAATGTTTTTTATTTATTACTGTGTTTTCAGTTCAACAGTTCAACATTATTTATTTTGGAATTGTTCGGATTGTCACCAATAGTCCTATGCTTAGTTGGTGTCTCACTGTATATATTTCTGAGTAGTGATACAGTCTACTGGGTATGTGGTTTTATGCTTTCTTGGATGTGGCAAATTAGATTACTAGAATACAATCACTGAATTGTGGAGAGTACTTATCTACATTTTTCTTAGATGATGATCTAGTCCTAGAAGTGGTTATACAAATTCACTGTCTAGCAAGTTGGTATGAGGGTTCTAGTACATCCCTAGTCCTAACAAATGGCTGTGCATGGAATGGTCAGATTTTCAAAGTTTTTGCCAGTATCATGGTGGATCTCTTTCTGGTTTTGTTCCCTATTTTACTAAATTCTATATACTACATAATAATGATGTGGAGATGTGTATATATCACATATACGTGTAAGGAAAGAGCACTCACAGAAAGGATGCAGAGATTGCTCACTGGATAAAATATAAAAGTGTAAGGGTCAGAGCTCTGGTTCCAGAAGCCATTAAATATGCCAGGTGGGTATAGTGTCCCACCTGTAAGTTCAACTCTTAGAAGGCAGAAACAGGGGATTGGATCAAAAGCTCATACTGGAGAGTGAGAGAAGCTGCATCAATGAATAAGGTAGAAAAGAGACTGAAATACTAATAACAGGTGCATGTGTGTGTGTGTGTGTGTGTGTGTGTGTGTGTGTGTGTTGTGTAAGGAGAGAGAGAGAGAGAGAGAGAGAGAGAGAGAGAGAGAGAGAACTGAGACAGAGACAGAGATAGAGACAGAAACAGACAGACAGATATTAAAATGCTTGTGTGTATAGAAGCTGAGAAGCAGGGATAAAACATCATGACCAAGAAGCAAGTTGCGGAGGAAAGAGTTTATTCAGCTTACATTTCCACATTGTTGTTCATCATTAAAAGAAGTCAGCACTGAAACTCAAGCAGGTCAGGAAATAGGAGCTGATGCAGAGGCCATGGAGGGATGTTTCTTACTGACTTGTTTCCCCTGGCTTGCTCAGCTTTCTTATAGAACCCAAGACTACCAAACCAGGGATGGCACCACCCACAATGAGCCCTCCCTACTTGATCATTAATTGAGAAAATGTCTTACAGCTGGATCCCATGGAGGCATTTCTTCAACTGAAGCTCCTTTCTCTGTGATAACTTCAGCCTGTGTCAACTTGACACACAAAACCAGCCAGTACACAAGGAGCTGTGTTCATGATATGTCCCTCCTAGCTGCTGCTTTTTCTCAGTTTTTTTTTATTTTCTATATTCTATGTTTACATTCCAAAGGCTTTCCCCTTTCCCAGTTCCCACCCACCATAGTTCCCATAGTTCCTCTCCCCCCCCAACTGTTCCCCAATCATTCCCCCTCCCCCCTCGGTTTCTTTACTAAACTGGATCCAATCTTTACAGGCCCAGGGTCCTCTCCTTTCTTCTTCTTGGGAATCATTTGACTTGCTATTTGTGTCTTGAGTATTCTCACAGTTTTGAACAAAGGGTTTTGATTTGGTTTTGTTTTGTTTGTTTTGTTTTGGACTTTTACTTCCTGGGTCTATATGTAGAACTCATCACATTATTTTGAGAGTAGGACATTTCCCCATCTTACTTCTTTGCAACATCAGCCTCCTGAGTAAACTGTAATAATTTGTACTAGACATGGATGGAATGGGGGAAAAATATACCTAACCATGTGATAACAGAACATTGGATGCCACTGCCTACTGCTCTAAAAGCTTTATTGCATTCAAATGGGGTCTCTCACTTGTAGCTTACTGTTTCAGTTAGCCTGGCTTGAGAGAGAACTTTTGGGGTTCTGAATGTCTCTGCTACCCAATGTCAACTGCACTTACAGGCCTACCACACATAGCTGCTGCTTAATGTGGATGCTCAGCATTGAATTCATGTCCCCTACATTTAAAAGCCACTGTTCTTACCCACTGAGTATCTCTATAGGTTCCACCCAGTATTCCAAATATAACAAACCCAACTAGGAAACATTTCAAAAATATATCTCTTATGTCTACACATGTAGAACAAGCAATAAGATAGCACTAGATTAGAATGAATACAAATTAAAACATGAATGTAGATGATACAGATAATGACAAAAGAAACAAATGAAATTGCTTCTATTGCTTATTGTTTCTGGTCACAAAATTTCTCAGCAGCAGCAAGGTATTTTCTTATCTGTTGATGAACTGGTTGGTTCGGTCATATCAGGATGTGCAGCTCTATGGAACACAAATGATCTGAGACTTTTCTGATATCACAATATAAGTTTACTTTCACTCTATATACAATGTTTCATTGACAAGTCCATTTCTGAGTTTTGCTTTTATTTTTAGTACTTTTCAGATAATCCATAAATGAACATTGTTTTCAGAAAGTTTGTCAACATGAACAAGTCTAATATCTCCAAAGAAAGAGTGTGTGACAAGCTTCTTCCAATTAATGCTGAGGATGATCTCTGTTACTGAATCCTAGTTTATAGGCAGGCAAATATAGAATTGACAATACAAACTTCTGATTAAGGATATAGGAAACAACATTCTCCCTCTGCTCTTTTATTTTTAATGAATTCAAAACTCTTTGAATATAATGTCCAGGGTGTTCTCCTAAGCAAATGAATGTCCTGCTAATTTATTTGTGTGAAAGCCTTTAATTGCATTCCAGAATCATGCATCTATCTTGAAGATTCTTCTAGCAGAGCTACTGGCATCAATTTGTCTGATTCCTTTCTTAGGTCTCTGTGAAATGTCTTCCATTTATAGATACCATCTGGCCTAATGAGATTCTAACAGCTTCTACACACACCCGGTCTTTCCGTGCATTTAAATATTTTTATTGGAGTCATTATTGGATGTGAAATGTATAATAAAGGAGTATATGGGTGCATGTTAAATAAATTGGACAATTTTCCTTCTTATTTAATGAAACTAATTATGATTTTTGTTTGATTTACTGACTCTAAGTGTTGAGGTTGATCACTGGCCAAAGTAGTTTGTCTTACTTAAATATCAAGTAATCCTAAGCTAAAATTGCAGTGGTACAGCTGGGAATAATCTAAGAATACAGAATCGACTATTGGATTAAATATATTTCCATTAGATCAGAACATGGGATAAAGAAATGATTCAGAATTTCAGATCATTTATTGCTTTTGAAGAGGACCCATGTGACAACTCACAACCATCTGTAATTCCAACCAGGAGATCCAAACTACTCTTTGTCTTCTGCAGATATCAGGCACACATTTACACATTTACACTTATATGTGTTGACCTATATACATGTGAGAAAAACACTTATACACATAAAATAAAATAAATGATTCTAAAAGAGAATTTAACAGAAAATTGGAAGGAAATCTTGAACAGAATGTAAATATGAATGCTTGAATATCACTAGTATCTCTCACCCTCTCTCTCTCTCTCTCTCTCTCTCTCTCTCTCTCTCTGTCTCTGTCTCTGTCTCTCTCTCTCTCTCTTTCTCCTCTCTCTCTCTTTGTCTGAATTTGTGTGTGTGTTTGTATGTGAGAGACAGAGACAAAAAGAGAGAGAGAGAGAGAGGAGAGAGAG
The DNA here is from genome assembly GCA_964023405.1 of Apodemus agrarius. Classification (NCBI taxonomy): domain Eukaryota; kingdom Metazoa; phylum Chordata; class Mammalia; order Rodentia; family Muridae; genus Apodemus; species Apodemus agrarius. Next base: position 102,467,542 of record OZ030013.1, on the reverse strand, counting down.
AGAGAGAGAGAGAGAGAGAGAGAAGAGAGAGAAAGGAGGGTTTAGAAACAATAAATATGCATGTTCCTTAACAATGGAATGACAATCTAGTCAACACTTGGTCAACCATAAATATTGTAAATTAGCAATGTGTTTGACATCTTAAACATTGTGATTTGGCAATACTGTTCACTGTTACATTAGCTATTATTGCCTGACACATCCCTGTATCAGGAAAGTACTATAACATATATTGCTAGCCTATGGGGAAAATAAGCAAGATTTGAACTTTGAAGTGCATTTTTTACTGAAAATTTTTTGATTTGTACCATTATGAAGGTGAATGGTATGAGTTGAATGAACCACTGTAAGCCCAATACCCTGAAAACTCCATGTGAGGCTATTTTGTGAAGATTATCCTTCAAATAAAAAGTTATACAAATTATCATAATAATTATCTCATAATCAGCAAGATCCTACTATATAGAATCATTTATATGTTGTAAATCTTATATATGTTGCAGCTACAAAAGAAAATGATGACAATAAGTCAAAATTAAATCTTGATGATGTTTGACACATGTTATGGAATCCATTAACCTGGAACAGATCTACACATTATAGAAGTAAACCGTGGTTAAGAATGTGGTTATGAAATAAGACAAAGTCACACCCCAATCCCTCAAGTTACCAGGAACAGGACATGTCTTAAACCCCACCAGAGTAAAGACCAAGTGCAATATACACAATGAGATAGCATGTCTAAAAATGTCCCCAATGCAAAGGAAATATTAATATAATTAAATATATCCAATATATTCTAAAAGAATATGTTTGAATATGTACTCATGTATTCTTCTATCTGAATTCTTAACATCAGAAATGAACAATAGAGTAAGAGAAATAATAACATTTGTTATTAATTAGCAATTAACAATTATCCCTCTACTTGGTGACAATTCTTGGCACCAGGATTAAGACAATATGATACCAAGTAAAATTCCTGACATAAAGAGGCTCCAATCGAGCGGTGTAGCGGCGGGCCTCCATATTGCAACCAGGACACAGCTGGAAAGGCCCAGGTAAACACCCCTTCCAGGGCTACACTCACGGGGGTATCTGCTAGGGTCTCCGAGCCAAGCAGGCGGAGTCCCGCCTAGGCTCTGTGGGACATCCCCGAGCCCTCTGGTGAGCACCAAGGCTGCTTCTGCAACCAGCTCGCCGGCCCCTGGACCAGCAGTGTAGCGGCGGGCCTCCATATTGCAACCAGGACACAGCTGGAAAGGCCCAGGATCGGTGGGACATCCCCGCCCTCGGGTGAGCACCTAAGCTGCGTTCTGCAACCAGCTCGCCGGCCCCTAGACCAGCGGTGTAGCGGCGGGCCTCCATATTGCAACCAGGACACAGCTGGAAAGGCCCAGGTAAACACCCCTTCCAGGGCTACACTCACGGGGGTATCTGCTAGGGTCTCCGAGCCAAGCAGGCGGAGTCCCGCCTAGGCTCTGTGGGACATCCCCGAGCCCTCTGGTGAGCACCAAGGCTGCTTCTGCAACCAGCTCGCCGGCCCCTGGACCAGCAGTGTAGCGGTGGGCCTCCATATTGCAACCAGGACACAGCTGGAAAGGCCCAGGGTCTCGGAGCCAAGCAGGCGGAGTCCCGCCCAGGCTCTGTGGGACATCCCCGAGCCCTCTGGTGAGCACCAAGGCTGCTTCTGCAACCAGCTCGCTGGCCCCTGGACCAGCGGTGTAGCGGCGGGCCTCCATATTGCAACCAGGACACAGCTGGAAAGGCCCAGGATCTGTGGGACATCCCCGCCCTCGGGTGAGCACCTAAGCTGCGTTCTGCAACCAGCTCGCCGGCCCCTAGACCAGCGGTGTAGCAGCGGGCCTCCATATCACAACCAGGATACAGCTGGAAAGGGCCAGGCTCTGTGGGACATCCCCGCCCTCGGGTGAGCACCTAAGCTGCGTTCTGCAACCAGCTCGCCGGCCCCTAGACCAGCGGTGTAGCAGCGGGCCTCCATATTGCAACCAGGACACAGCTGGAAAGGCCCAGAGAAACAACAGGTGAGCCCAGCCTCACAGGAGATTCAAACACCAGCCACTGACAACAAGGCCAACTAAAACCAGAAATAACCAGATGGCAAAAGGAAAACGAAGGAACGTTACTAACAAAAATCAAGGCAACATGACAGCATCTGAACCCAGTTCTCCAACAACAGGAATCCCTGGATACCCTAAAACACCAGAAAAACAAGACTTGGATATAAAATCACTGGTCAGGATGCTGGTAGCTGAACACATAGAAAAATCTCGTAAAGAAATAGAGGAGAAAATGGATCAAAAGTTAGAAGCCTTTACGAGGCAAATACAAAAATCACTTCAAGAAATGCAGGAGAAGATGGATCAAAGAGAAGAAGACAATAAGGAAGAAAGACAAAAGTCACTTAAAGAACTACAGAAGAACGTGGGCCAACAAGTAGAAGCTATGAAAGAGGAAGCACAAAAATCTATTAAAGAAATACATGAAAACACAATCAAGCAAGCGAAAGATCTGAGCACATCCATCCAGATACTAAAAACAGAAGTAGAAACAACTAAGAAATCACAGAGGGAGACAACATTGGAGATAGAAAACCTGGGGAAGAAATCAGGGGCCATAGACGCAAGTATCAACAATAGAATACAAGAGATAGAAGACAGAATCTCAGAAGCCGAAGATAACATAGGAACCATTGATTCAACAGTCAAAGAAAATACTAAATGCAAAAAGGTGGTAACCCAAAACATCCAGGAAATCCAAGACACTATGAGAAGACCAAACCTAAGGATTATAGGTATAGACGAGAGTGAAGATTTACAAGTTAAAGGGCCAGCTAATATCTTCTATAAAATTATGGAAGAAAACTTCCCCAACCTAAGGAGAGAGATGCCCATGAATATACAAGAAGCCTATAGAACCCCAAACAGACTGGACCAGAACAGAAATACATCCCGTCACATAATAATCAAAACTCCAAATGTAATAAACAAAGAAAGAATACTAAAGGCAGCAAGAGAAAAAGGCCAAGTAACATATAAAGGAAAACCTATCAGAATAACACCAGACTTCTCACCTGAGACCATGAAAGCTAGAAGATCCTGGGCAGATATCATGCAAACTCTAAGAGAACACAAACTTCAGCCAAAACTACTTTACCCAGCAAAACTCTCAATTGCCATTGATGGAGACATCAAGGTATTCCATGACAAAACCAAATTTGCAAGATATCTCTCCACAAATCCAGCCCTACAAAGGATAATAGGGGGAAAACACCAAGACAAGGACGGAAACTACACCCGGGGAGAAGCAAGATAGAAACCTCCTCTCATCAAACCCAAAAGAAGATAACCTCTCGAATATAAAAAATAAATAAGATAAATAAATATAATTTCAAAAATGTCTGGAGGTAATAATTACTATTCCTTAATATCTCTTAACGTCAATGGACTCAATTCCCCAATAAAAAGACATAGATTAACAGACTGGATACGGAAACAGGACCCTACATTTTGCTGCATACAGGAAACACATCTCAGTGTTAAAGACAAACACTACCTTAGAGTAAAAGGCTGGAGGACAATTTTACAAGCAAATGGTCTCAGGAAACAAGCTGGAGTAGCCATTCTAATATCAGATAAAATTGACTTTCAACCTAAAATCATCCAAAGAGACTCAGAAGGTCACTTCTTGCTGGCCAAAGGGAAGATCCACCAGGAAGAGCTCTCAATACTGAACATCTATGCTCCAAATGCAAGGGCACCCTCCTTCGTAAAAGAAACCTTACTAAAGCTTAAAGCACACATTACACCTAACACAATAATTGTGGGTGACTTCAACACCCCACTCTCCTCAATGGACCGATCAGGAAAGCAGAAACTAAACAGGGACACAGTGAAACTAATTGAAACTCTGGACCAATTGGATTTAACAGATATATATAGAACATTTCATCCTAAAGCTAAAGAATATACCTTTTTCTCAGCACCGCATGGTACCTTCTCCAAAATAGACCATATAATCGGTCACAAGACAGATGTCAACAAATACAAGAAGATCGAGCTAATCCCATGCCTCTTATCAGATCACCATGGAGTAAGAGTGGTCTTCAATAGCAACAAAAACAACAGAAAGCCCACATACACATGGAAACTGAACAATACTCTACTCAATGACACCTTGGTCAAGGAAGAAATAAAAAAAGAAATCAAAGACTTTTTAGAATTCAATGAAAATGAAGGTACAACCTACCCAAATCTATGGGACACAATGAAAGCAGTGCTAAGAGGAAAACTCATAGCTCTAAGTGCATCCAAAAAGAAACTGGAGAGAGCATACACTAGCAGCTTAATGGCACACCTTAAAGCCCTGGAAGAAAAACAAGTTAATTCACCCAGGAGGAGTAGAAGACAAGAAATCATCAAACTCAGGGCTGAAATCAATCAAATAGAAACAAAGAGAACCATACAAAGAATCAACAAGACCAGGAGCTGGTTCTTTGAGAAAATCAACAAGATAGATAAACCCTTAGCCAGACTAACCAAAGGACACAGAGACAGTATACAAATTAACAAAATTAGAAATGAAAAGGGAGACATAACAACAGAAACTGAGGAAATTCAAAAGATCATCAGATCCTACTACAAAGGTCTATACTCAAAACAACTGGAGAATCTGGAGGAAATGGACGATTTCCTAGACAGATATCAAATACCAAAATTAAATCAGCATCAAGTAGACCAGCTAAATAGTCCCATAACCCCTAAAGAAATAGAAGGGGTTATAGAAAGCCTCCCAACCAAAAAAAGTACGGGACCAGATGGTTTTAGTGCAGAATTCTACCAGACCTTCAAAGAAGACTTAACACCAATACTCTCCAAACTATTCCACAAAATAGAGACAGAAGGGACACTGCCCAACTCATTCTTCGAAGCCACGATTACGCTAATACCTAAACCACAAAAAGATCCAACAAAGAAAGAGAACTTCAGGCCAATTTCTCTGATGAATATAGATGCAAAAATACTAAATAAAATTCTTGCTAACCGAATCCAAGAGCACATCAAAACGATCATCCACCATGATCAAGTAGGCTTCATCCCAGGGATGCAGGGATGGTTCAATATACGGAAATCCATCAATGTAATCCACTACATAAACAAACTGAAAGAAAAAAACCACATGGTCATCTCATTAGATGCTGAAAAAGCATTCGACAAAATTCAGCATCCTTTCATGCTAAAAGTCTTGGAAAGAGCAGGAATTCAAGGCCCGTACCTAAACATAGTAAAAGCAATCTACAGCAAACCAGTAGCCAACATCAAAATAAATGGAGAGAAACTTGAAGCATTCCCACTAAAATCAGGGACTAGACAAGGCTGCCCTCTCTCTCCATATCTTTTCAATATAGTACTTGAAGTTCTAGCAAGAGCAATTAGACAACATAAGGAAGTCAAAGGGATACAAATTGGAAAGGAAGAAGTGAAACTATCATTATTTGCAGACGATATGATAGTTTACCTAAGCGACCCAGAAAACTCCACCAGAGAACTTCTACAGCTGATAAACAACTTCAGCAAAGTGGCAGGTTATAAAATTAACTCAAGCAAGTCAGTGGCCTTCTTGTACTCAAAGGACAAGCAGGCAGAGAAAGAAATTAGGGAAATAACACCCTTCACAATAGCCACAAACAACATAAAGTATCTTGGCGTAACTCTAACCAAACAAGCGAAAGATCTGTACAACAGGAACTTCAAGTCCCTGAAGAAAGAAATCGAAGAAGACCTCAGAAGATGGAAACATATTTCTTGCTCCTGGATTGGCAGGATCAATATAGTAAAAATGGCCATCTTGCCAAAAGCAATATACAGATTCAATGCAATCCCCATCAAAATCCCAACTCAATTCTTCATAGATCTAGAAAGAGCAATTCTCAAATTCATCTGGAGCAACAAAAAACCCAGGATAGCTAAAACTATTCTCAACAATAAAAGGACTTCTGGGGGAATCAATATCCCTGACTTCAAGCAGTACTACAGAGCAATTGTGTTAAAAACTGCATGGTATTGGTATAGCAACAGGCAAACAGATCAATGGAACAGGATTGAAGACCCTGAAATTAACCCACAGACTTATGGTCACTTGATCTTTGATAAAGGAGCCACAACCATCCGATGGAATAAAGATAGCCTTTTCAACAAATGGTGCTGGTTCAACTGGAGGTCAACATGCAGAAGAATGCGAATTGACCCACTCTTATCTCTTTGCTCTAAGATCAACTCCAAGTGGATCAAGGACCTCCACATAAAACCAGACACACTGAAACTATTAGAAAAGAAACTTGGGAAGACCCTGGAGGACTTGGGCACAGGGGAAAAGTTCCTGAACAGAACACCAATAGCGTACGCACTAAGATCAAGAATCGACAAATGGGACCTCATAAAATTACAAAGTTTCTGCAAAGCAAAGGACACTGTCCGAAGGACAAAACGGCAACCAACAAAGTGGGAAAAGATCTTTACCAACCCCACATCCGACAGAGGGCTAATATCCAATATATACAAAGAACTCAAGAAGTTAGACCACAAAGAAACAAATAACCCTATCAAATAATGGGGCACAGAGCTAAACAAAGAATTTTCACCAGAAGAAATTCGGATGGCCGAGAAACACCTTAAGAGATGTTCAACATCATTAGTCATCAGGGAAATGCAAATCAAAACAACCCTGAGATTCCACCTCACACCAGTCAGAATGGCTAAGATTAAAAACTCAAGAGACAACAAGTGCTGGCGAGGATGTGGAGAAAGAGGAACACTCCTCCACTGTTGGTGGGATTGCAAAATGGTAAAACCACTCTGGAAATCAGTTTGGCGGTTCCTCAGAAAATTGGGCATGTCACTTCCAGAGGACCCTGCCATACCACTCCTGGGCATATACCCAGAGGATTCCCCTACATGCAATAAAGACACATGCTCCACTATGTTTATAGCAGCCTTGTTTATAATAGCCAGAAATTGGAAGGAGCCCAAATATCCCTCAAAGGAGGAATGGATACAGAAAATGTGGTATATTTATACAATGGAATACTACTCAGCAATTAAAAATAATGAATTCATGCAATTTGTAGGTAAATGGTTAGACCTGGAAAATATCATCCTGAGTGAGCTAACCCAATCACAAAAGAATGCACATGAAATGCAATCACTGATAAGTGGATATTAATGAGCCCAGAAGCACTAAATACTCAAGACACAAATAGCAAGTCAAATGATTCCCAAGAAGAAGAAAGGAGAGGACCCTGGGCATGTAAAGATTGCATCCAGTTTAGTAAAGAAACCGAGGGGGGAGGGGGAATGATTGGGGAATAGTTGGGGGGGAGAAGAACTATGGGAACTATGGTGGGTGGGAACTGGGAAAGGGGAAAGCCTTTGAAATGTAAACATAGAATATAGAAAATAAAAATAACTTAAAAAAAAAAAAAAAAAAAAAAGAGGCTCCAATCTAGTTATAATTTACAAACATACATTAACTAGAAAATAGTGCTTTTATTAGAAAGTAGTATATCACTCTATATGCACTATTTTATGAATAGCTGGAATTATAAATATCATTACTATTTCCTTGTTTAAAGAATATTTGGGAGTTTCTACAAAGAATCATTTTTTTCTGATTTTACTCCTGTCTGTATTATGAAATATGAACACATTTACACAGTTCAAATTAACACTGTAGAGTTTTTATCAGAGGGCATCTGGTGACAGGGCCATTAAGATGTACAGAAAAAAAAGTAGATGGGAGGTTAGTCTGAATGGGCAATTTCCCATTTGTTGGACTGATCCTTGATTTTATCATCAAGCTCATGTTCAGAATATCCCATTGTGAGATATAATAGATGACACCTGATACTAAAAATCCACACACCAGCCTGAACAGTTCAGAAATTAATGCCTCCCATAACTCCAAGAGATTTGATAATGAAGGTAGCTCAATAGAGGTCAAGGAGAAATGGTATTATGTGTGCTCCCCCGTGAATCAATGTAATCCTATTGCTTTTCCCCAGATGTTCAGTTCTGGCATGAGCAGCTACAATGTGATCTCAGTGACTTTCAGAGGAATCCTGGAAAGTGATTCTGTACTAACTGGAGACTTTGTAAAACCTGTTTATTAGTATAATGGGGATAGTTGACCTATCAGGTCCTACTGTCTTTTAAGAACTAATGAAATCTTCCCAATATTCTTTGCCCTGTGATGCTTGGCTGTAGAGTGCATCCTGATGAGTCCTGACCATTATAGATATTTTATAACTCTGTGATTATGACTTCTGGTTCTGTAACTTCCAGATCTTCCAAATGTGAATTGCATTTCCATCCTGTGAGCAAGAGTACTTTACTCTTGACTGTCCTCACCCAGATACACAGTGCCATTATTTCTTCTACTCTTATTTTCTTCATGTAGTCTGGAATGCCATTTGAATGTTACAGGTTGTCGGTCATGTTTAGCATTGTGAAGATTACAGTGAGGAGGTTCAAATGGAGACTTGCATGATGACAATGCAGAGATGTCACATTTATTTGGACATCCATATCCAATACCTTCCCTTGATCTTTGAACTGCTTAGAATGCCGGGCTTGAAATAGGTGAGTATTAGTGAAATCTGTGCAGAAGAAGCAGAGTTTTTATCCTGATTAAAGCAGCAGTAGTTGCAATACCCATAAGATAATGAGAGGTGTAGTATCCTCATTGTGTGCAACAGAGCTCTGGAGAGTTGCTAGGGTCGGTGTCCTGACCTGGACCCTCCAGAAGATGGGCTAATTATTTACAAACCTGCCAATGCCTGTCCTGGAACTTGTGCCTAGTCAGAGCTCTGTTGTTTTGTTTGAAAGATAGAATGAGATGACTTGTACCCACAGCCATTAGGGACTACCTAAGTCAGTGATGGATGAGGCAATGGTTATTTAAAAAGCCTCTTTTCAGAGTTAAAATCCAAGTGGATTCTAAAGCATTTTGGTTTCTTCTATTTCTGGTAATGTGATAGGACTCACTGCTATAGGAATGGGGTTGTTCTATTTCTCTCACAGTCATCCCAACAAAACCCCCGACAGGGTTATTTTCCTCACCCTTATCTGGGTGTGCTTCTCTCCTCTTAGCAAGTGTCTCGTGTATAGCTCTGTTGGTCTCTTCATACATTCCTCTGAACTGTGTTGCTGAACTGGGGCTGATTCCAGACAGAAGGAGAAGAGTCATACTCAGGAACTGTTGCTCTCACAGTCTATCTCCCATTCACACGTTTGTGGAAATCATTGTGAAATGATGATATAAGCCTCTTTTGTTGCCAGGTCCTGATCTCTCATCATCTCTCATCTGTCATCATATGTGACAACATATGATCTCTCTAAAGTATTTTTATTTTTATTTATTTTTTGAGAAATGTCCTGATTTTTTTAATCTAGCCCTTTCTTATTAGTTTTTCTATGGGGCTTCAAAGGTGTTAAAAGATAAAATAAATGAAAATACCTTGCTAATATTTTACAATCAGCTTTAAAAATCAAACAATTAAATATAATACTGCAGTTTAAAAGTCCTTAAATTGAGTGTACTAAAACCACTTATTGTCTATCTGAAGATCAAATTTAACAGGATGCCTTATATTTTAATAGAATATTAGGATATAATTCATAGGCTTTCCAAAGCCTCTCTTTACAGTGTGTAATTTCTCATTTCTTAAAGGTTTTAAAGATCCAGGCACCTATCATCATGAAAATTTCAGAACATTTTAATTAATTCAATGAGAAACTAGGTGTTCTTTGCCTATTACCCCCACCCCAGATCACCATCTTTACCAATTCCAGGGCTAGAAAACACCAGTTTTATATAGATTTGGCCTGCTTTAGATATATACCTTTCAGAAATAGAATAATTATAAAAGCACATATGTTCATGACACTATTTTCTCTTAGCACTTTGATAGTGAGTTTTTGTGTTTTATCATGCATAATAATTGAATTATGCTACAATTTTGAATGGTCTTGAAATAATATATTTTATTTATTATTTCATCACTTGATGTACATTTGGGGTGACTTTCATGATTTGACTGTTGAGGCTAATGCAGCTATGAAGATTCTTGTTTAAGCTTTTGACTGAACATACTCTCATTTTTCATGTATATATATCAAAGGCTGAAGTTGCTAGATAACAACTTCAAGTTAAGCACCTAAAGGCACTACCTTTGTGGATTGCCCTGGTCCTGTTTGTATTTTGATAAGAATTCTGCTAACCCAGAGACAATGAGTGAATCACTTACTCAGGTCTTCATGTGACTCTTCTAATGAATAAAGTTTTCAAGGAAACCATTCACTGGGTGAGTAGGTGGAGACACCCAGTTCAGGTAGTGGAGATACCCAGTTCAGGGAGTGGATCCCTTGGGAGGATTTAACTTACAATGACTTACTATTAGGATGCTAGCTCCAGATGAATTTGAGAATTGCTCTTTCTAGATCTATGAAGAATTGAGTTGGGATTTTGATGGGGATTGCATTGAATCTGTAGATTGCTTTTGGCAAGATGGCCATTTTTACTATATTGATCCTGCCAATCCAGGAGCAAGAAATATTTTTCCATCTTCTGAGGTCTTCGATTTCTTTCTTCAAGGACTTGAAGTTCCTGTCATACAGATCTTTCGCTTGTTTGGTTAGAGTTACCCCAAGGTACTTTATGTTGTTTGTGGCTATTGTGAAGGGTGTTATTTCCCTATCTTCTTTCTCAGCCTGCTTGTCCTTTGAGTACAAGAAGGCTACTGATTTGCTTGAGTTAATTTTATAACCAGCCCACTTTGCTGAAGTTGTTTATCAGCTGTAGAAGTTCTCTGGTGGAGGTTTTAGGGTCGCTTAAGTAAACTATCATATCATCTGCAAATAATGATAGTTTGACTTCTTCCTTTCCAATTTGTATCCCTTTGACTTCCTTATGTTGTCTAATTGCTCTCGGAGAACTTCTAGGTCAAAGACTTAATGATCCAGTCAGTGGTTGAAGAAATCATCCAGTATCCAGTGTCCAAGCTTTCAATATGTAACCATGATATTTAAATGCTAATTTAAATGCACATAGGCAGTATAGTAGATGGATTCTGAGCTAAGTGAACTGGCTCCAAAGATAGTTCACTTCCCCCATCCCTGCAGATGCCTCCCCCACTTCTCTGTCTTACTCAGAGATATTGATCTGTATTTATTTAGCTCTGTTTTTAACAGCCATCTTGCTCAGCTTGGGTGCATGAAAAATAGAATCCACAGGGAGAGAACTAACACGCTTTATACATTGTTACAAGCTTTGTCATAAAGAAATGAAAATTTCTGCAAACAAACTCAAGAATGTTCTATATGTTTGTGGTCCTATCAAATTTAAAATCAAAGTTCTATGCAAAACAATGTAAATGTTTGTTAATTAAATCAAAACATTGGAAAAAAAAAGATTGTATGGTGTTTTCCTTCACATGGGACTCAACTGAGTTCCAGAGAAAATGAAAGATGACAGAACACCCCAACGAGCACAGGAATTTGGAAGTGTGGGGCTGGCATGGCAGCGACCCACCATGAGTTCTTAGCTGGCTGGTTGGAGAGATTCAGAGCTCCGGGTCAGAGAGTCTACAAGAGATGAAAAGGCCTGCCAGTGCCTTGCCAGTAACAGCATGGATTACATTTTTTATATTCCATGCTACAACTACATGTTTATTTCTCCAAGTGACATCACTATGTACATTCCCACCTTCAAGTTGTGAAGAGAAGTTCTGAATTCTCTGCATATTTTTATTCCCCCCTCTGTGTGTGTGAATAGTGTACATGTATTGTACGTAAATGTTTGCGATATGAAAGCACATACACATGTAGATGTCAGAGGGAGAACATTGATTATTCTGCTTCCGAATTCCAGAAACCTCACCAAACACCATCTCTTGCTTACATCCAAGAGGAACTAACTAGCTACCAGCTACATTATAAAAATTGCAAAATGCTTAAAATAATAATCCCAATACATCATTTCTTTGGCCCATGGTCTTTTGCTGAAAATGAAGGTAGGCTGGTGGCTAACAAGCTCCAGAAATGCTCTCTCCACACCCAATAATTCTGGGGTTACAGGCATGCACTTCACACTCAGATTTTTTTATCTGAGTGCTGCAGATTTGACTATAGGACCTCATGCTTGCACAACAAGCACATTTATCTCCTGAACCATCGTCCAACTCCTCCCTGTTTCTTCTTTCATTATGACTTCAGCTGTATTTATTTGATTATTGACAATTACAATTCTTAATGGCTTTCAATGTGCTCATCAGTAATTTAGATGTATCTTTTAAAAAAATTATATTTAGATATGCTATTCTAAATAGTTTATTTTAATATTTACTGAGCAGAATTATTTTTATAATATTCTTGAGATAGGTCATAGTTTGTGAGATATTTCTTTTTTTTCACCAACTTATAATAGCTTAATTATATTCCAAATTATGCCAACCTTATGTAAAATAAAATCATAGAAGATATTTTGTACAACTTGAACCTGTTCTTTTTTATTGGATATTTTCTTTATTTACATTTCAAATATTACCCCCTTTCCTGGTTTTCCCTTTGGAAACTCTTTATCCCATCCCCTCTCCACCTGCTTCTATGAGGGTGCTCCCCTACCTCCCCACCCCTGCCTCCCACCCTGGCATTCCCCTGCACTGGGGCATTGAACCTTCACAGGACCAAGAGCCTCTCTTCCCCTTTATGCCTGACATCCTCTGCTACATACTTGGTGGGAGCCATGGGGCCTTCCATGTTTACTCTTTGGTTGGTGATTTAGTCCCTGGGAGCTCTGGGGGATTGGTTGGCTGATATTGTTGTTCTTCCTATGGGGTTGCAAATCCCTTCAGTTCCTTTAGTTCTTTCTCTAACTCCTTCACTGGGGACCCTGTCCTCAGTCCAATGATTGACTGTGAGCATTTACCTTTGTATTTCTCAGGCTCTTGCAGAGCCTCTCAGGTGACAACTATATCAGGCTCCTGTCAGCAAGCACTTCTTGGCATCCATTCTATCCATAGAAGTAATATTACCTTGCTTCTAGATTTACAGAATTTTCTTATATATAACATTTAAAATAAGTTTAACATCATGCTTAGCCCTCATTCACCACTCATTTTCCAGGCTTTTTTTTGTATTAATTTCTTTTTGTCACAATGATATATAAGAATAGAGATACTGATTTTCTTCAGAGATTTACTGAACTACAGTAGAGTGACACAAGGAACTGGATAGTATGTGGTACCCAGCCAATATACCTCATCAAATTACCTCTCTGGATTACTTCCAGCAGGACCTAACCTGTTATGCCTTCATCGTCACAATTTCAAAATTGTTAAAATAAAAGCCCCAAGTATAATGTTTGTTCTCTTTAAAGGTCAAGTGTGCTCTTAAATGACAAATACACATATGTAATGAAGGGAAATATTCAGAGAGTAACTTAAGTGTGAATATCAATAATGATGACAGTCATATATTAGATAACAAATAGTAGTAGTTCCTCAATTACTGCTTCTTACTAAATATTTCGTTTTAATCCCAAACTTATGATATCTAACTATGATATATTTTAACCATATAGACCGCAATAATTTAGTAACTTAAGTTCATTAAATATTTGCTAAGAAGATAAGAAGTGCTTTGGAAACCTGGGTAACACATTGTATTTTATATCATTTTCTATTCTATGTATATATGTTTTCTCTAGGTTACACTAACCACAGAGTTTTAACAAATAATTGAAGTCAACTTTACAGTAATGTCTGAGAAGATCTTACAACATAGACTGCACTTCTTCAAAACTTGTGTTCTTTTTAATAAGTTCAAACCATCAGCCTCACAAAAGCAAACTATGCCACAAATACTCTCCCATAGTTCTGTCTAGAAAATACCAGTTCCGATTGACCTCTAGAAAAATGCATTTGTGACTTTCCCATGTTTTCAACAGTTTCTACTAGTTTGATCAGTTACCTTTACTCAGCATTTCTCAGTGGTTTTTCTTGTGAGAATCAATTTCTCCTCTTCTCTATTTGTCATCTATATGCAAAGCAATAGCATTTTCACAGCGATAATAAGAGCCAGAAATCATAGACTAAACCAATGAGTGTTTTACAGAAATATCTACTGGACTATTTTCATCATGACAAGCCTAAGTTTATAGAATGGATATTTAGCAAGAATAGAAAAAGCTGGTCTGAAAAGCCTAAACAGCTAAATGATCCAATAAAGAATCACTTACAAAATTGATGAGAAACATGAAGGTAGAAGAGAAAATAGGGATGATATCTTGACTGTGAGACAATTTTCTCAGTTAAGCAAATTTAAAAATTTGTTCTAATTCCATCTTTAATTCTTGACCCCAAATAGGGAATTTAACATAAAAGTCTCTTGATATTAAAGTGGCACCACAGCTTGTAATTCTCAAGAAGAATTTTATAAAAATTTGCTTTAACAATCATTTTAAAACTAAGCCTACATTGATTGAAAGTTTTAAAGGACTGGATTTATTTGAAAATTTTAACAGATGGACAAGACTTCTGGACTCATACACTGAACCAATGACTCCCAACAAATGTCACATTCTGGAGTTTGTTTAAGATCTTTAACTTATGCTGCTGAGTGTCCCATAAGAAACATCACAGGAAGATAAGCAAACATGTCAAATATAACCAAACTCATGGAACAGATGCCTCATGATTGGGTAACCAACCAAACAAAAACAGACAGGAAATAAGCCATTAAGAACTTCAATAGTGGGTGTAATAAAATGCAAACTACAAATGATCAATAGTAACCACGTGAAGGAAATAATAGGTAAGTTGAAAACATATTCCAAAAACAAAACCCCCTTCAAAGGCTAGATTACATGTATTTAAAATCCTAGAACTGGCATTAGTAAGCTTCATGTTTATTATGCTATAAAGCAACTACAAGACGGCTATAGCATTTACTTCACAGTTAAGATCACTATATGCTCTTGTAGAAGATGCAGGTTGAATTCTGACCACCCTTATGAAGGCTCAAAACTTTCTGTAACTCCAATTGTAGGTAATTCAATGTCCTCCTCTGATCTAGGTGATCAGTGTATGTGTGGGGGGGCATAGACATGCATGTAGGTAAAACACTAACATGCATAATCAAAAATGAACTTAAGAAATTCAACTACAAGAGAAAGGGAGAGAATGCACATGAAAGAACACAGGTGAGTAGTGGGGAACGAGGGGGTATGAATACCTGGGAAGAAGTGTTCCCTAGAGGAAGATTACTAAGAGAGTTCTAGGATATGGCTTATATGCTATTTACTAGCCTGGATGATGAATTAGTCTGACCTCTTTTATAATTATAGATAGATAGATAGATAAAGATATAGGTATAGATATATTAGAATTTTGTGTGTAGCATATTGAAGAAATAGAAGGCTTAAAACAAAATATCAGAGCTCTTATAAATAAGAGACAAGTTATTTTTAGCTACAGGGAATCCAAAGTTTTCCTGTCTGTCTAGGGGCCTAAAGAGGATAAACCTGCCAAGAAAATCATTGCTCTGTCCCTATGTGGTGGTGGCTATGTCTGGAAAATATAAAATCTCACTCCACCTGATATTGATAAACAATAATTGCTGTAAATTCCCTCCATTTCCACCTCCCCACTCTTCCATTGTTTACATGGTGACAGATTTGATGGTCCCTGTGAGAGCCATGTATGTATTCTTATTACTGTGTTTGTCTACTGGACATCACTGGCATGGACTCAATGATTAGTTGCTTACGGACAGATGGAGCATCTTATGTATTGTCAGAGGTTTTGCAGCTTTCTCTGTCTCTTTTTGGCACATTATACCTTAGCCACAGCAAACCTAATACCACACTTATTGGGGAATAAAACCTGCAGAGTAATGTAGTAGTAGGTTTAAATGAACTGACCTGCACCTATGGTCAAATGAGACCTTCCTGAATACTATTGAATGAGTTCATAGTCAATGAATCTATAGTCAAACTATGTGCCAATTCAAACTACATTTAGCAGGAAAAAGTTGAAGGAGCTAAGCAAGTACACACAGATATTCTAACTTGTGGGGAAATACATATAACTCTGCTGGGTACAGATGGTGAATATGAAGTAAACATTTGCATAGGGTATGATGCAATTATCCTATTTTTTTAATCTCTGATTTCTTAGTGTGATATTCAGATAGAGTCCAAAAGGGAACATAGGTCATGGATGCAGTTCCAGGATAGGCTGTACCATTTTCAAAGTACTGAAGACATGGTCTCCAGATTGTATATGTTGCTAGGTTCTATTTCTCAAGGTCTCTTGGAGTGGCAGGAAGATGACCTTTGATGTTAAGCTCCCAGACGTATTAGGCACAGTCACTAGTTAAAAGGCAGTTGCTTTCTTTGTTGCCTTGGAGATAAGTATTCTATAAAGGGTTTTTCAGTGATTTCCTGATTGCTTGCAGCTTTAAATCTAAGAGCTGAGTCAAATATATTTTCATTTTTCATCATTTCTGAGCTTTGAAATTGCTACTTAGTTTAGAAAAGATTGGCTGTTTCCAGAGATGTCAAGAAAATATTTTCAGTTTCAGAAAAGATGTTGCACACAGAGGCTATCTGTCTCTTTTGTGGTGCACTTTGTATACAAAGTCCTTTGGTTGGGTTTGTCATTTGTTCTATTAATTGAAATATTGTTAATAATCATGACATTAGGATATTCAGAAATGGTTTGGACTGACATCCATTCTTTCAGCTGCTAAGTCTTAGTTATGAATGAGAGGTATGTTGTATTAGGGAACCCATTTTCTTGTTTACACATGCTTAGATCTTATTCATCTCTGTCACCGTTATTCTTCTTAATGGAACATGGCTCACTGTCTCTGTAGGGTGCCATGCTTGCCGGCAGAACAAAGTCTTCACCGACACTGGTGACTTGGCATAGCTAACTTCTGTTTTTAGTTATCAGAAGATAAAGCAATTCACTAAACACAGTGGCTCCCGGGGACCCACTGGTATATCAACTTTTGGCAAGCCTGGTACAGGAAGATACTAAGCCATAAGGAGTGCAGGTTGTTTACACATGGAGCAAAACAGAAAGATTAGTCATTGAAAGGTTGTAATTCATTGATAGATTCCTAAGAGCTCAGGTTTCCAGTGGTAGAATGGATAGAGGTTAGTGTAAAATTCCCTTGTTACAGTGGTCACTTATTAAAGTAAGGTATAATCCACCATTGTTTGAGTTATTATTTAACAAAGCACAATTGTTTTATATTTTTTAGATAAATTTCATTCACAATAACAGCCAAATAACCAACTATGAATGCATAGTTTCCCTTATTGCTGATAAAGTTACTGATAAATATTTATCTTGTCTATTTATGTTTACCAACATCCATCAAAACTCTCACTGTGCAATTGCATGCATGAAATCTAGAAGACTCGACTCTGTGGAGGAAAAACATCTTTTGGAGAAGGCATTAATCATCAGAGAAACTGTGCTTGGAGATGAGGACTTAGCATATCCCTTTAGGGTAGTTCATGGCAAAGAGTTTGCCCATATGAACTTCACTCATGTACAATGCAGCATACTGTTAAAGTATAGAAATGAGAAACCACAGTAACAAAAGATTTTGAAAATTTCAAACAATGAAACAACACTAGTTTTGTTATGTTTGTTTTGTTGGTGGTGGTGGTGGAGGTGCTGTTGTTATTTAGAAATATTTTATTTTAAATTTCTTTTTTTTATTTCTTTTTATTCTTTAATCCTTTTTATAGTCCAGACTTCATCCCCTCCATGTCTACTTCCCCCACCTGCTCCCCATCCCATTCCTCCTCACCCACCCACCCCCCAGCTCCAAGAGGATATTTCCTACTCCCCACCTCCACCCCAGCAGCTCTCTCTAAGCCTTGGGACCTCATGTTTCTCAAAAGCTAGGTGCATCTTCTCTCACTGAGGCCAAACCAGGCAGTCCTTTGCTGTAGATGTGTCGGGGTATTGTATCAACTGCTGGTTGATGGCTCAGTGTCTCAGAGATATGCAGGGTCCAGGTCAGTTGAGATTGGTGGTCTTCCTATGGGACCACCATCTTCTGCTTCTTCCAGTTCTTTCCCAATGCACCTACAGGGGTACCTGCTTTGGTCCATTGGTTGGGGGCTAGTATCTGTATCTGTCAGCTACTTGTTGGGTCTCTCAGAGGGCAGCCATGTTAGTTCTGTCTGCAAGTACATCATAGTGTCAGAAACTGTGTCAGGGCCTGGGGCCTCCCCTTGAGCTGGATTCTAATTTGAGTCTGTCACTGGACCTCCTTTCTCTCATGCTCATCCCCATTTTTGTTCCTGCACTTCTTTCAGAAAGGAACTATTCTGGGTCAGAGCTTTTTTAAGTGTGGAATGGCAAACCCACCCCTCCACTCAGTGTCCTGTCCCTTCACTGGAAGTGGACTCTAAAAGTTCCCTTTCACTACTGTTGAGTATTTCTTCCAAGGGACCTCTCCGAGTCCTGAGAGTCTATCACCTCCCAGGTCTCTGGTACATTGTATATGGTCCCCCTACCTCCTGTCTTCCAAGGTTGCCTGTTTCCATTCTTTCTGCTGGCCCTCAGGGCTTCTCTCTAGTCCACTGCCAATACCTGATCATACAACACAAGTTTTGTGTCAGTTATCCTGTACTTTTGTTTTGTTTTTGTTTTTTGTTTTTGTTTTTGTTTTTTGTTTTTTTCGAGACAGGGTTTCTCTGTGTAGTCCTGGCTGTCCTGGAACTCACTCTGTAGACCAGGCTGGCCTCGAACTCAGAAGTTGCCTGCCTCTGCCTCTCAAGTGCTGGGATTACTGATATGTGCCCCCATGCCCGGCTAATCCTGTACTTTAAAAGAGAAGTCAATTAAGGCAAATTTTATTTCTTCCAACTCAGAGTCAAAACAAATATTTGAGAAGTATAATCTACTGTAGGCAAGTATTTCAGAGTAACCTCATACTAAAGGAAATTTAGCTTACCAAAGTTGAACAAAGAATATTTCTCTTTTACACCTTTCCCACTCTCTCTGTGGTTTAACAAGGAATCAATCCCCCCAGTCCATTCTTGCTTTTTCACTCTGCCACTTTAACACAGAGACATGTTTTGAGGTAGTCCCATGTCATAAAAAGCAATGCTTTTAATAAGTGATGAAAACTGGGCATCAGACATTTGAAACAGACTGTAGTTTATAAATTATTCATAAATAAGTCAAAGTAACCTTTATCAATCTATTAACAGAGCAAGAACCTTTGTTGTCAGGGTTGAGAGGTATTTGGTAAAAGTGACTTTAAGGACTAATTCCCATCATGAAGCACATTTTAGTCTGATAGCTTCCATTTTGGTATGCACCATCCATCTTTAAGCACTTTATGAAATGTTAAGTGTTTCATTTATTTCTTCCTTTAGCTGTTGCGCTGTGTTCCCAGACCAGAAATACCAAGTTTCTAAAACATGACATTGGTCTGCAGCTACATCGTTTGTGGGCTGAGCTGACACCTGGTGCCATATAGATCTGAGGGGCCTGTGCTGCCCCCTGAGGCCAACTTGTCATCCACTGTCCAGGCTGTCCCCGGGGCTATGTCGGGTTTGGTGATGAGAACTGTGTGCATTGTCTGAGTTATGGCCAGAAATCCTTTGGAGATCCAAGGTTGACTGTGAAGAGCAAGAAGGCTGCTTTTGCTGTGATATTGATGACTACAGGTGCATGGCTGAGAGGAAGGGACATGACAGCCATCTGTGACAACCCCTTCCCTACCTATAACAACCTCTGCCAGAAAGTAACAACCTAGGCAGGAAACCACAAAGTGAACTCTTAAGAAGTGTTAAGGGGATGCTGCATGTGGCTTTCCACCTTTGATGGCCTCTGGCAGAGGTGAGGTAGTAGAAGAGCTCTTATGTTTAAGGAGCAGGTCATGGAGAGTTTGGCCATGTTTTAGTAATTATATGGATAACAAAAATTAGACTTTTTAAAATTCTTATATTAATTCATACGTTTTTTGAAAGGAGAGTTCATGAAGGTGGGGCATGCACACAAAGTGACTGGGAAGTGCATATGATCAAGATGCATGCTGTCAGTTTCCCAGAGAATCAAAGAAATGTTATTTTTTAACAAAAAATAACAGAGATTATCCTGTCAGCAAGCAGAGCTTCTTGAAGTAGAAGCCACATGAAGGGGTGACAGAATAAGAAAGGGTCTCACTAAAATATCAAGAGGAATCTGAAGGTAAAAGAGAATTCGATTAACGAATTTAGGTGTTGCACTTATTGGACTGACTTATGATAAAAGAACTGATATCAAGTTGATATTAACTAGATCACATCAAATCACACATGATAATAATACAAAATTTAAATTCTCATGGTCTTAATTTAAAATATTTTAAGGAATGTTGAAAATACAACTTGAATGTTGAAAGTGCTTGGTAAAAAGAAAAAAAACAAGGATAATACTGTAAGTTGCCTATATATATATATATATATATATATATATGGATTCAACCTTCTGCAAGGTTCAATATGAAAATGAAAATACTGCTCAGAATAAATTAAAACTGACATTACCATAGTCACCAAAAATGTTTTCTCAGTTAAAAGCTAGATCTGTTAAGAAAAGTCAAATTAGGATGAAATGTTTTATATGTATATATATAAAATCCAATTGGTCCAAAGCTTCAATTAGTTTCACTGTGTCCCTGTTTAGTTTCTGTTTGCCTGATCAGTCTATTGAGGAGAGTGGAGTATTGAAGTCCCCCACAATTATTGTGTTAGGTGAAATGTGTGCTTTGAGTTTTAGTAAAGTTTCTTTTAAGAATGAGGGCACCCTTGCATTTGGAGCATAGATGTTCAGAATGGAGAGTTCTTCTTGGAGTATTTTTCCTTTGACCAGCAAGAAGTGACCTTCTGTGTCTCTTTTGATGACTTTAGGTTGAAAGTCAATTTCTGATATTAGAATAGCTACTCTGACTTGTTTCCTGAGACCATTTGCTTGTAAAATTTTCTTCCAGTCTTTCACTCTAAGGTAGTGTTTGTCTTTGACACTGAGGTGTGTTTCCTGTATGCAGCAAATTGTAGGGTCCCATTTTTGTATTCAATCTGTTAGTCTATATCTTTTTATTGGGGAATTGAGTCCATTGATGTTAAAAGATATTAAGGAATAGTGATTATTACTTCCTATCATTTTTATGTTATTTTTATATTTGAGTGGTTATCTTTATTTGGGTTTGATGAAAGAAGGTTACTATCTTGCTTTTTCCAGGGTGTAGTTTCCCTCCTTGTATTGGAGTTTTCCATCTATAATTCTTTGTAGGGCTGGGTTTGTGGAAAGATATTGTGTAAATTTGGTTTTGTCATGGAATATCTTGGTTTCTCCATCTATGGTGATTAAGAGTATAATAGTCTCAGTATAGTAGTCTTGGCTGACATTTGTGTTCTCTTAGAGTCTGTATCAGATCTGCTCAGGATCGTCTATCTTTCATGGTCTCTGGTGAGAAGTCTGGTGTAATTCTGATAGGTCTTCCTTTATATGTTACTTGGCCTTTTTCTCTTACCGGCTTTGATATTCTTTCTTTGCTTAGTACATTTGGGGTTTTGATTATTATGTGATGGGAGGTATTTCTGTTCTGGTCCAGTCTGTTTGGAGTTCTGTAGGCTTCTTGTATATTCATGGGCATCTCTCTCTTTAGGCTAGGAAAGTTTCCTTCCAAAATTTTGTTGAAGATATTTACTGGCCCTTTAAGTTGTAAATCTTTACACTCATCTATACCTATAATCCTTAGGTTTGGTCTTCTCATTGTGTCCTGGATTTCCTGGATGTTTTGGGTTACAAGATTTTTGCATTTTGCATTTTCTTTGACTGTTGAGTCAATGGTTTCTATGGTATCTTCGATATCTGAGATTCTTTCTTCTATCTCTTGTATTCTGTTGTTGATATTTGCATTTCTGGTCCCTGATTTCTTCCCAAGGTTTTCTATCTCCAAAAAGTTTTCTCCCTTTGTGATTTCTTAGTTGTTTCTACTTCTGTTTTTAGTTCCTGGATGGTTTTGCTCAGTTCCTTCACTTGTTTGTGTTTTCCTGTAGTTCTTTAAGAGATTTTTGTGTTTCCTCTTTCATGACTTCTTCCTGTTGACCCAAGTTCTCTTGATTTTCTTTAAGTGATTTTTGCATTTCCTCTTTATTGGTTTCTATCTTTGACCCATATTCTCCTGAATTTCTTTAAATGATTTTTGTGTTTTCCTTGTAAGGTCTTCTACCTTTGATCTGTTTCCTTCTGTATTTCTTTAAGGGATTTATTTATGTCCTTCTTGTGTTCCTCTAACAGTATCATGACCAGTGATTGTAAATCCAAATCTTGTTTTGCTGGTGTGTTGGCATATCCAGGACTTGCTGTTGTTGGAGAATTGGGTTCAGATGCTGCCATGTTGCTTTGATTTATGTTAGTAATCTTCCTATATTTGCCTATTGCCATCTGGTTATCTCTGGTGATAGTTGGTCTTGTTGTCACTGGCTGGTGCTTGAACCTCCTGTGCGTCTGTAAGGCTATCTCCACACTGCTGGATGACTGGGTTTTCCCTGACACAGATTGCTGATGGGCTGCCCTCCTCTTGGGTGCCATTGGAGCCCTGGTATGTCTTGCTCCAAGCAGAGTTATACTCCTGTTGTCTCTTTGAACCTGGTGCTGCCCATCTGCTCTGTCAAGGAGCAAAGATGGTGGATGCTGTGGGGACCTTTTTCAAGTGCTAATCACTCTGCAAGGCAAATGACCCCTGACAGGGCTGGCACACAGAAGGCCTGCAGAGCTGCCCAGGCCCTGGGTGCAGGCAGAAGCCTAACAGGCTGAGACCCAAGTGATGTTAGACTTGGGATATGTCTGTGTACCTGGCCCTGTCTGTTAGATCTGCCTGGCATCTGAGAGCCAAGATGGCAGAGAGCCAGTAAATCTGCAGGGCAAACTTCCCCCAACAGGGCTGGCACACAGATGGCCCACAGAGCTGCCCTGGCCCTGGGTGCAGGCAGAAGCCTGACAGGCTGGGACCCAAGCAATGTTAGACTTGGGCCATGTCTGCACATCTGGTGCTACCTGTCAGGTCTATCTGGCATCCAGGAGCCAAGATGGCGGAGAGCCAGATTTTTACTCTTAAAATAATTTTGGAGTATGAATTTTCATCTCTATCAACATGACAAACTATCCTATTATTCACTATTACAAGAACATGTAACTTCATTATTTTCTGCATGCTATTTCAGTCTCTAAAATAAGTATATTTATATATACCTTAATCATATTGTCAGTTATTTGTAGTTATAATAAAAACATGTTCTATGAGCAGTCATATACACACACATAAATGGAAAACATATATTGCTTTCGTGAAAGATATTACCATTTTAGCTATATAAATTGTTATGAATTATCTATTTAAAGTTTGTATAATTTACATTTTCACTCCCACTTCTAATCTTAATCAAGAAAAAGATGCATAAGATTAATATAAAAATTAAATTATTTTATTTTATTGCAAACATTTACTGTATGACCTACCCTCTTTTACTTAAACTATGGGAAATAAATAAGTAATAAACAAACAAACAATAACAACAAAAGCCACCACCTCTACAGGTTTTGTTATAATTTGCTTTTCTTTGTAGAACTTCCCAACAACTTGCTTTCAAATATATTACATGGAATGAAGCTTGCTGACAGTCACTAGAAATAAATATTCAATGTAATTTTATACTTTGAGAAGTATGGGGTTAGAGTTCCAGGCTATGCAATTAGTCAATGACCTGTCTGAATTAAAGCCATAACAGTAGTAAGAAAATAACGGCCCATGTTAGCAGAGAACAGATACAATCAAAATTGTATCCATCTTGCCAGCCCAGCGTAGGTAGATGGAACTCTTTAGAAAGCTTGTTGGTTAGAGAGGCTGGATCCCAAAGAAAGAATAAGAACCCATTATCAATTCTCATGGGAAAATATATTTCAAAAACATATTTTGGAGTAGAGCAATTTATATTGTAAATTTAATATATTTCTTTCTTCACCTTATTTGTACATTCTCCCTTAAATAGTATGCCCTCCTGCAACTCATTAACTCAAATATAATCCTCAAGCTATTCTAAATGTAAATCTTTTTGTAATCTGTTTGTAAAATATTATTCACAATAGCTTTTATTGACCTGGTGCATTAGCATGTAAAATTTAAACCTTGGATTCACTTGAAATGCAGCTTTCTTGAGTGCTTCCATGTGAGTGTTGATCCTAAGCTCACCCTGTTTTACCTACTCAGTATGCTTTGCCCAGGGTATCCCATGAGCTTGTTTTGAGAAGCAATCAGTCACAACCTAACAATTAATTAACCTTCTGTGTTCTTTGCAAAGCAGATATATCACTCAGAAAGAATTTGTAATACCATTTTCATGAAGTCTTGATCTACCCAGGATTTGATGGATTTAAGAAGAAAAACTGAAAAACTTGTTGCCTACCTCAGGGTAGAAAATACACTGTGGGGAACGTACCAGAGATATGAGAAATTGAAGTAAAGAGGTGGCTCAGTCAGTGCCTGGGAGATGGGAGCAGGACAGTGATGAAATTGTCTTCTCTAAGCAAGGCTGGGCTTGACTGGTACCCTTCTTTTTATAAGCAATACATTCATTCTGAAAGTTCTCCATGCACCAAGCAGCAACTTTTGCTTTTTCTTTATACATTAAAAAAACACATTTGGAGTGCTAATTAACAGATGTCTGTAGCTTCTTATAATGGTAAGGTGAGTTCTTTCTTCTCTGTACTTAGGTTATTTTCCAAGTTTTTAGAATGGGCTGATATACTTGCTGGCCTGGTTTCTGCTCTTATTGGAGGTAGCAAACATGGGCTTAAATCCATGCTTTGAAAAGTTGTACTAAGATCACTTACCACATATGGTAGCTGAGGGATTGAAATCTAAAGGCTCTGAGAGACTGCAAGTCATAGAAGACTCAGAAGACATTTGACCTTGTTGGCTGATGAATCAGATGTTCCAGCCACAGAACACTATTTGTAGCCTAGAGATACTTGTCATGAAATAATGTGAAATTAATGTTTTTCTAAATTTAATGTAATAAATTATTAGCTGTATTCACTAATTGGCTGTGAGTTACTCAAGACTTTCAAAATAATCTAACAACAACAACAACAACAACAACAATAACAACAAAAAAGAATTCTCATGAAGAAGCAGTTCCTTTAAATTTGCAGTCAGTAAACTTTGCCAAAAAAAAAAGAAAAAGAAAAAGGAAAAGAAAGAAGAAAGATAGAAAGAAAGAAAGAAAGAAAGAAAGAAAGAAAGAAAGAAAGAAAAAGAAAGAAAGGGGATTTGAAAACTGTTTAGCAAAGTTAACAAGTAAATCCATAAACCTCTGGTCCCTTGACTGCAAAATGCATAGACTACTCTTCTCATGGGTTATGTAAAAATTAATTAAGGGGCATGAAGTATCTGGAAGTAGTCCATAGACCACATTTGTAATTAAAATTAAGATCTCATTATTCTTTTGGAAATAGTTGCCATTATAGTTGTTAAAAATAAAAATGCAACTTCAGGAAGGGAGCTGAGACACAATTACCCTTCAGAATGAGCTTCCTTAGAAGACCGCCATGCACAAAAAGACTAAGCTTCCAGGTCCAAAGGAGAGCTTCAGTAGAAGAGAGAGACTGACCAAAGAGGAGAGTTTTAGGACAGATAGGCACCATGTTCAGCATTACATCATGTGGAAGAAGACCTTTCTTATTTCCTCAACAAAGGAGTTTTTCAGAGGAAAGGTGTCAGGAAGTTTTCCACTATGTGACTGAGTCTAGCCTAGCATATATACCAAGGGCATAGATGCAGGCAGTACATAGGACCATGGACTTTTCTTGATGATGGAAAGGGAGAGTTTGGGCTTGGTTTTTCTTTGAAGAGCTGCATGTTCTAGGAACAGACTTTAGAAAGCCTGTGGCTTGATTTCTCTCTGGCTGTAGTTTCTGGTTCTAGAGTGACTTTATCTTAAATAAAAGAGATTTGTGTCTGAATGTAGTGTTTGTGAATTTTCAGAAGACTAAATTCTAATTAGAAGACAGATGCTAATGGACTCCAACTACACATATGGTATTTTGCCATCTGACTTAGCTTGTTGGTTTGATAAGTCATGGGACATAAACAAATGGGAAAATGTTTCCCCACTCAAACTCTGGTGACCCAGTTAGGAATAGATACTACATTAACTAAACCTTGGGCATAAGAGGTAGCATTGCTGCTGTTTCTATCTTGGGTAGAGCTGTCTCTTAGTTGGCAAACTTTTTAATATGACAATGTAATCCATATTCAGGAAGTTACTAAGGCAGTGAAAACATGAAAATTTGCTTAGAATATTTGTTTGATAATAAAGAAAGCAAATTCTCCAAGAACTTTATGTACATGCTGGAAAACAGTTTGTTGAAACATTCACTGAGCCATTTTACCCAGTAAGTAAGTAACACAACCTGGGTAGAAATCACACAATAGGTTTTTTGTTGTTGTTATTGTTGTCTTTTGTTTCTTTGTTTCTTTCTTTAGTTTGTAAAAGAGTGTTTCAATTTAGGGAAGTCCAGCATGCTAGGGTCTCTCATTACCAAAACAGAGAGACCCTCCCCAAGAGAGCTTGCAGACCTGATTTGAAGCACATCAGGAAATTCCAGGGTAGGTGACCTCTATGTTAATCTGTTGGGTCCATCTCTATGGCCATTCCATTACTGGAGTGTGGGAGCTGGATACTCCATGTGTTAGTGAGGAAGAAGCTAAGGAAGTCTGGAAACTGCTGCTGACTCATTGTCCTAGCTTCAGGCCAGGTGGCTGGGACATTCCATTACTTGGGCATGAAGGCTGAAGCCTGGACATTTTTATATTAGTAATTGGCTTGCATGGGCTTGCCTGGATTTGACTAATTTTTAGGCTTTGTCTCCTTAACTGCAACAAAGCAGGATCAGGAGTGCTGGAGTCACTGTTTCTGCAGATCAACAGGATGAGTGGTAACCTTCTATCATTCATGTAGTACTTCACTTGCAAGTCTCCTCCACTGGGACCTCAACTGCTTGATTGTCTCTGTCCTGGCAGGCTTAACACGAGAGTGGTGTATCCTATCCTGATCCTGTTTGTCCACCTTAACAGACATAGGCATTGTGAGGCTCACAATGTGAGGTCCTCTCCAACAAGATTCCAGAGTCTTATGGTTATATCACTTAATCTAGACTTTGTCACCTGGTTCAAAGCAGTAGGGATAAGAAGGGAGCAGACTCATAAACATGGCAGATGGCAGGCCCGAGTTGCTTCTGGACCCTATCGAGAGCTTTCAAGGATTTAAAAAAAATTATTTTGGTCATATTCAACTAAGATATCAGACTGGAGACTAGGCAGCATGGGAGGGACCCTCACATATAGGATCTCAAAAAGGGGTGACCTACAGTATAATAAGTACAGGGCTATTCCTAGTCCTATATGAGGCAGAAGGTAGGAGAGATACCCACTCACCACCAGTTTCAAGGGTAAATTTGGTCAAGACCTCTGTCAGGGTCACCTAAAACTGGAGTTGCTTTGAGGGGCAAGGCAAAAAATATTTGGCTTAGGACACTTGATTGATCAGGTAATCTCAGAGTGTGCCACCTGCCAGGCTGTGAACTCCTCAGGCCCCAATCAAGGAGCTGCTTTAGGAACCAGAATCGGGGGTCAACGGCCAGGGGCTAATTGGGAAATAGATTATGCAGAAATAAAATCAGGACTATTTGGATATGAGTATTTGCTAGTTTATATATATATATATATATATATATATATATATATATATATATAACATACATACATACACATATACACACACGTATATAGTATATGTATATATACATACATACATACACATACACACACACGTGTGTATATATATACACACATACACACACACGTGTATATATATATATATACATACACACACATGTATATATATACACATACACACACGTATATATGTGTATATATACATATATATGTATATATACATATATATGTATATATATGTGCACACACACACACACACACACACACACACATATATATATATATATATATATATATATATATATATATATATATACCTTTTTAGGATGGGTAGAAGTCTATCCTACAAAGAAGGAGAATGCCAATATAGTGGCAAAGAAGCTTCTGGAAGACATGCATACCCAGATATGGTTTGCTATCCTGTTTTGGTCTGACAATGGACCAGCACTCATCTCTCAGGTAACTCAATCTTTATCACAAGTTCTGGGGAGAAATTGGAAATTCCATTGTGTATACAGACCCCTGAGTTCAAATCACACATTGTTGATATTTGATATTTAAAAAGTGTCTAAGTAATTCTCCATGAAATATTTATTAGATACAGGAGTAAAAGATTAACTTTGCTGAAGGAAAACTTGATAGACCTGACCTTAGTCAAGCATTCACAATAAGCAATGTCAAAACCGGAACAAATAAAATCTACAAACATCACTTCAGTGTCTAATTTACTAAAGACATTAGAATGGAAGGCAGGTATGAAGATGCATTAGACAAACCTAGACTGAGAGATAAGCCTGAATTGTATTAAATGTTCACTTTCCAAGATTTAGGAATCATAAAAGTAAAGGAAGACACAAAGACCTCTCAAGAGAAATGAAACTAACTTGACTTGGCAACTTAATGTGATATATAATCTTGATTTACATGCATTCTTGTAAGGTTAACTAGTGACAAAAATCATATAGGGTCTAAGAGTTAATTAAAAAGTATTGGTCACTGTCCTCCTTCCTGTGACAAAATACTTTGCAAAAAAAAGTAAATGTGGGAATCTTTTTTCTTTGCTTTGCTTTTTTATTTGTTTTTGGTTGGTGATTTTTTGTTTGTTTGCTTTTTGTTTTTTTGTTTTTTTTTTATTCACTATACAAAGGAGAGCATTTCTTCCTGTAAGCCACAGTGCTGAGAATTTTCATTTAAAGCACCTAGTTACCTTGAAGCTTCAGTCAAGGAAACAGAATGAACTTGGTGCTCAGCTTGCTTACTCCTTTCATTCAGGTCAGAACTCCAGTCCATGGAATGGCTTTGCTCACATTCATAGTGGGTCTTTGCTCTACAGTTAAGCCTTTATTGAAACCTCATTGACACAGCCAATGGTATGTTTTCCCAAAGGATGCTTAATGCAGTCAAACTGAATGAAGACTGAAAAGCAGCAGGCAGCGTAGTGTTTTTATTTATAAAAAAAAGGGAGGGGGTTTATATATCAATATCAATTACTTTATCCTTATTTTGATACTATTCTGTCTGTGTAATGCACTAACATTTTCCTAAGATCGCACTGCATAATGCCAGCACATAATTCTCAGATAATCCTGAAAAGGTAGTTATGAATGTTGTTTTAGGGTTACTTCAAATGTAAAAGATAAAATGAGAGGCACTAGCCTAGCTCCTCTCTCCATACTGCCCAATCCATGTGACCGTCAAGCTGTCTCTATGAAGAAGCTGAGCCTACAACCTTTGGAAGACAAGGAAGAAATGACTAGCTCTGCGTATCAGAGCTCTGTGAGGTCCTCCTGCAGTCCATTGCTCTTTCTGAAAAAATATGAGCACTCCACTTGTATTAGTGGGGGTAAATATCAGTCAAGATGTAAGATTTCTGATCCACTTTGCAGTGCTAAGATTATGAGAGCCAAACAAAGACATCTGAAAAATTGTCCAAAGAGTTCATACATTTCACAAGAAAGAAACCTATGGTACTTCTCTACTCTGTTCTTTCTGCCTTCTGGCATTTCAACAATTATAAAACCCAGATTCCTTATCATGAAGATGGGTACAAATATCTGAATCAAAATAATCATTAAGTTGGTTAAAGAATATAGGATGAAAAGGATAAAAATTATTTTGTAGGCCTGGAATCTTGCTTGAGGGCAAAACATGAATTTATCATGTATGAGGCCCTGAGCTCAATTCTTGTCACCAGAAGGAAGATCTTCTGTATCTCTCAAACTATTATACAGCATACATGATCCTATATTTTTCTAAGATATGGATTCTCTTTATGATTAGAATATGAATTAGAGCTGTATAATAAATCCTTCCTCATGGATGAGTTACCCCATAACCTCATCCTGCCTTTCCTTATTGAAATGTGAGGTTGTTCCCTTACTCTCTTTTGACTGGAGACTGCTTTCAGTCTTTCTTGACCTCTGGCCTTACATCGAGGTCGTCGTGAGTTTATACTAAGATGTTGCTCTCAACCCCATCACTTGCTCTGATCAAGGGATGCTCTCAAGGCCCCAACACAAGCCTAATATTATTCTGTCTTCTCAGTACAAAGGATTGCCCAGGTCAGCCCAGTCCTAGGAGGAAGAGATGAGGGGATTGAGAAAAAAACTCAACAAAACAAACAAACAAACAAACAAATGATAATAACAAATAAAAAAAAAACCAACTTCCTCACCATGGATGTTCTAATACCTGACCCAGAGTGTACCCTCAAGCATAAAGTTGACCATTGGGCATGGAAGTGAAAGTAGCAAGAAGAAGGACTTGTTAATTCCATGAGCAATTATTGTTCAAAGTCTGTGTAATACATGAGTTTTACTAAAGAATACACTTACACTGTGAAGTAGTGGGAACACGTCCACAATTTTAAAGTAACACTGGAGTTTACAAGATAACGCTTCCATCTGCCCCTTCCAGGTCCAACATTCATTTAGATTCCCCTATTCACATAGCAGCCTGCACTAGTTTATCAGAAAGAATAGACTTAGGAAATAAAGTAGAAACTACTCACAAAATTGACTGATTTCACTTAAACTCCTCACTCTTCTTCACACATCTCCTGAATTGCGTATGAAAATACAGACTTAAGCCCAGGTCACAGGTTGCTGTTTGTGTCTAAAAACATTCTCAGCCACCTCAGAGGTTTTCTCTGATACATGATGTAAGATGACTTTCATTTGTATACTATGATTAATTAGAATGTTGCTTTTGCCTTTAATAACATGTATTTCTTAAACACTTGAAATTACAACAAATTGTGTTTTTTTTTTAAAATCTCCCTTCTAAATTTGTGAAGTAATCTTGCCAAAAACACCCCTTCATCCATTTCCGTGGATGCTTCAGGCAGTGCTATCTTCCTGGCAGCAAAATGAATGTGTTTTTCTTGAGCATAACACATAACATTAACTTTTAAACCATCTCCTCGGTAATGGATTTTGAATGACCGGGTTGTGAGGGGAATCAGCAATGTGGTAGCCCTTCTTTAGAAAGCAAAGAAACCTTGTTTAAAGAGAGCAGAAATTGGAGCCGGTATGCAAGCCAGGTTCCAGTTTCTGGCAATGGTATTTTGATTGAACCTGATTTTGTACTCAACGGCTCCTGATTAACAGTCATGGCATTAAAGAATAAAAAGTTTGCATTCCAAATAACAGGATCATTGGAGTGTGTGTGTGTGTGTGTGTGTGTGTGTGTGTGTGTGTGTGGCCACAGGTCCATATTGAGTATCTTACTGGCCAGATTGATTGGCCAGTAAGCCCCTAGGATGATTTGTCTTTAAATACCATTCCTGGGTTACAAATACACATTGCCACATCTAAGCTACTTTCCACTCTGTCAAGATAATTTAATTTTTAAAAAATGTAATCCTAGAGTAATTATGTCTTACTGTAAAACCAACTAACTAGAAGATCTAACAACAATGTCTTGGCTTGGCAGTCACCCACAAGTGTAGAGCTCTTCCCTTTCTTTGACTATAGCTTGCACTTTATGTATTGTTAAAGAAAACCAGTGTGACACATATTGAGAGGGAAAATGTGAAGACAATAGTATTTACATTCTCATCTTATGATGACATAGACCCGGATTCCTAATTATCCTTCTCTGAAGTTATGAAGATATGTTTGGAAGTGAACCTTTACCACATGAAAGCATTCGCCGGTCCACTAAGTATTGTATAATTAGCTTCCATGCAATCATCCATTTCCACTTAAGTTTGCCACTCATCCATCATGCCTGTGTGAATCATCTCTAATTGATTTCCAAATGTCACATCTGGCAATACACTATAAATACAAAGCTAATCAATCACATAGCAAAACTGCAAATCTTTCCTCGTTGTGTGCAGTAGTTCATGCATCCTTGATAGCAATGTTGAAAAATTACTTACAGCGGGATGTTGTCAATAATGAATTTGAAAACAGGAGAACAAGAGAATAAAATAAAGATGAAAGAGAGGAAAGGGAGAGAAGAGGAGACAATGTGATGACCAATGAAACAATAAGACTGTTAAAAATTTAAGAAAGTCCTGAAATATTGTAATAAATAATGATTTTTGTTTCTTTTCTAAACTGGTATATTTATAATTAAACTGAGAAGGGGAGTATTAAATGAAGTATATATATATACATATATATGTTGTACTTATGAGATGTATACAGACAATATGCAAGCATTTCAGCAAGTAATACACATTTTGTTATGATTATATAAAGTATTTTCCTAATGCAAAACAGTTTATTTTCATATTGACTCATATTTTTTTAGTTTTGTTCTTTTTTTATTTCACAGTAAAATTGTGCTCTTTGATTGTATTCAATTTGTGACCCAATCTGGTTTACCTTCAGATAGAACTCTTCTAGATAGTCTGAATATAAAGTACATGCAATTATACATGTAGAGTGGTATGTATCTGCAGAATTACATGTACATATGTTTCCAAATGACACACAAGGTTTTCTGGAGATTTCCTGCCCATGTTAATTGCAGCCCATCATCCTTATTCACTATGGGTGAGGACAGAGAGATACAGAGCAGTGTTTGCTGTCCAGAGGCACTCGGAAACTCTAGATCATATATTATATATCATGTATTATATATCACATACCATATAATGTGTATCACATATATATATATATTTATTTTTTATTTTATATTTTTATATTCTATATAAAATAAAAATGTACAAATAGAGAAAGAATAGTCAAATATCAGAGAACTGATGGAGTTGCCCTCTGCATAAATATTTAGTGATAAAGGTCAGTGGTTAAATTGTTTTACTAAATGGAAGGACCCATTGAAAGTAACTTGACTGTGAAGTGAACATAGATAAAGAAAGAGATGAGAGGATAATTTAATAACAATGAGATAGAAAAAATGACCCACCCAATAGTTCTCATTGAGGGAAGCCATCCTTTTTAAATATTAAATATACCGTATTTATATATGTATTACTATTCTTATGTATATATATTTATACATATTTTTCTACAATGTGTATATTGATAGAGCACCCATGTCTAGTAAAATCTACTGAGTACCAAGTTCTTGCTTTTCTTTGATGGGTAAAAACAATAATATCAACACTGAGATATAAAGAAATAAAGTAGAAAAGGCTTAAATATTTTTTAATCATAGTAGAGCAATTACTGCTTACTATTGTAGGCAATGTAAGAGTGCAACAAGGCCTAGTTTAAAGGTTCTTTTTCTGTTAGTTCTGAGATAAGCACCATAATAGATTAAAAAACCAGAATGCCCTCTTACACTGATATTTATTGTTCTGAGTATTGTTATGCCCCTGATACCCGTTGCTTTGATGAAAACAACAGCAGCAACACAAATAATACCCAAATGATACACATACCCGTGGACAGTCTGAAAAACTCTAGAACTTTCACAGCAGAAGGCAGAGCCCAAAGCAGGTATTCATGGGACAGTTTGGTGGGGTAGGTTTCAAGCCTGCTCAAGGAGCAGAGCCATAACCATGTGTAGAACAATCAGAGACATAGCCAAGGGAACCATGCCAATGCATCCTGTATCCATATGTATAGGTGGGAGGAAGTAAGATGTATCTCTGAGGCTAGAATCCAGGCAGAGGCATATGGCAAGCATCAGGGTGCACAATCAGCACCTTTGAAACCATGATGGGACAGAGTTGGCAAGGGTCAAGCACAGCCCTATTACTATGGCTCTTGGCAACCACAGTAGAACAAATGCTGGCTCTGAGCCCAAGCAACTTGGTCTAAAGTCTTTATTATGTCATTTACTAATCATGTGGCTGGAATAATATACCTGACTTCATCCTCTACGAAATAGATCAATCTCAGGTCTTTACTTACTTCGATATGTATGAAAAATGCATACAAAGCATACAGTAGAGAAATGTTGGTCTGAATTACAATGTATGTCTTAATCTGCTTTAAATCCTTCTTGCCCCGACTTCAGAGCAAAAAATAGAGTTGATTTTGTCACACTAAGGGAGATATACCACATGATTTCAAGTGATCTGAAGCTTAGACTAGAGAGGTGAGAAATCAGGAGGCTTGAAAGCCAGTCCCAACAGTTAGTCTGTTTTCTACAGAGAGTGATTTTCTACAGAGAGAGATTTTTAATTGGAATCCTTTTGCACCTGTTCCTCCACCCAGGCTCCTGTTGTATGGAACTCTAAAATAGCTATTATCGCCATTTGTTACAAAGCTGATGCAGAATAATGGAGCATGTCACTGGAGAAATTATACAATGAATTATCTAAATTTTCAGAATTATTCAGAGTCCAGAAGGGAATTCCATATGCTTCTCTGTTTTCTGGACAATGCTGGAAATTAGGTTTTTGGGTCAAGCATACACTTGTAGATATCAGAGGGGTTAAGAGTGGTCAACCAGGTGATATTTGGTTTGATGTTTCCTCCAACA
Source organism: Apodemus agrarius (assembly GCA_964023405.1). Taxonomy (NCBI): domain Eukaryota; kingdom Metazoa; phylum Chordata; class Mammalia; order Rodentia; family Muridae; genus Apodemus; species Apodemus agrarius. The sequence goes on along the minus strand of OZ030013.1, from coordinate 102,432,743 downwards.
ATGAGGAAACAATATTTTCTAATGTATACCTACAATAAGAATAGTGCTTGCATATGAAAATGTGTTTTTCTTTGTCCTTCCCTAGACATTTCAGTACATGGGTTGGGAAAGATCATCAGGGAAGATAGGTATGGTATGCAAAAGTGGACATAGGATGCTGTTGCCAGAAGCAACATAGCATGGCTTGCCAAGGCTAAGGGAATTTCCAAAGAGCTGAACCAGAATGCATATGATATATACTTAAACAAATAATAGACAGGGCGTTCTTTTAATCCACTTCTTAATGTGAGAAACTTATCATGCTACACGTACAAAATTATGGAAATAGTGTATGTGTCTTGAAAAATCTGGGGAAACAAGAGAAATGGCTAATTGGCATTGATAATATGTAATATTTGCTATTTTCCTTTAAAACCCACTCTGCATATCTTTTGAAGAGTAAATTTCAAAATAGCTGAGGTTTCCTATGAGAATGCACGGGAAATAGGAGTAGGCATGATGGTACAGCCACATCATCCAGAGGTCTGTTCAGTAACTAAGTTTCTTATACCTTTGGTTTTGGTCCCACAACTGAGATATGGGTGTTCTTTCCTATTAGACTTTCTCCTTAGACTTGTTTCTCTCCCTTAGATTTAGCTAGGAAAAGGAGATATATACCAGTCTGGACCAAACTGCCTTACCTGTGGTGCTAGAAACCCCATTGGAATGTCCTATTCATTATCTGGGTTATGCATGTAATAAACATGGAAATGTGGATGTCACAAAGCTAAACACACCCATTAATAGTTACACTCATGTTGTGTCTATAGACATGCTAATTCCTTTAGCTAAAGACTGGATGAGTATATCTTAAATATATTTTCTGGTGATAACATTCTAGTGTGTTAACATTATGTTTCAGAAATCTGAAGCCTAGACACACCTACTTTGTTCACAGACTCCAGAAATAGAGAATTCTATTCCTCTGCTAGGAGCTTATTGGTATTTGGAAATTATATTTCTAACCAAGTCTAGAACACACTGTCGTCTTCACTTCCTTTTAAACCTTGCATTTTTGAGAAGCTTTTTATGTTGCTCTTGAAAATAGCAAAGTCTGATCTCTTTAATGATTTATAAAATACCCTATGATATAACTGCCTCAGACAACAGAAATTCAAATGATCAAATATAAAAGAGAAATCCATATGTATATATATACATATATACATATTATATACATAATTAATTAGAGATAAAGACAGATGTCTTAAAATGTTCACTAGAGAGGAAATGGCTAAAAATACCATTTTAGGTAAAGAAACATAAAGCTTGCAAAAATAAATCTGCATTCTCAAATACTATTTTTAACATTAGCTACATGCATTTTGTATTTTTCTTTTAAAAAGCATCTATGGATAAGAAGTAACTTACAAAAGCTTTCTCTGTTCCTCTCTTAACAGCAGAAGTGAAAGTCTATAAATATTTCCACGGAACACCTATGTCTATTAGCATAGATGTAAAGTCAGAAGAAGGTACTCTAGTAGTAATAGGGCCTTTTGTTGACTGTAAATTTTTTTGTAATTTTTGTTACAAATGAGACTAGATAGTAACAGTAAATACAACAAGATGTTTGTTCTTGCTTTTATTTAAGAAATATGCAATTCCTGTTAGGAAACATGGCCTTGTTGAAGTAGGTATGCTCTTGTTGGAGTAGGTATGCTCTTTGGAGTAAGTGTATAACTGTGGAGGAGGGCTTTGAGGTTATATATGCTTACGTTATACCCAGTGAATGAGACAGTTTCCTTCTGCCTGGGGATCAGGATATAGAACTCTAGCATCCCCCAGCCCCATGGCTGCCTGCAGGCTGCTATGTTTTTGGCCATGATGATAATGGACTAAACCTTTGTAATTGTAAGCCAACCCTGTTTAAATGTTTTCCTTCATAAGAGTTGCCAGGAGTCTCTTCACTGCAATGGAACCATAACTAAGATATCTCCAAACTCCAAAGGTTAGTCCAAATATCCAGAAATAGGAGAGTTTATGGGAGTGAGATAAAAACCAGCCTTCTACAGAAATTTGTGAAGCCAGTTTTGACTACCAAAAGGATTTGTTTCCCTTACCTCCTGTGAAAGGGACACAAAGGTTCTACAGTTAACATATACGTGTGGTACCTATCACAGTATCAAGGTCCATGGTAGCCCCAAGCTCTCTCAGCCCTATTCACAATTTCAAAGCCCTCAAACCAGTCTCCTGGCTCTTCCCTCCCCCAGCTACCCACCCTTCCTCAACCCTGCTCCTGTTCTGCTCACTGTGCTCTGACTATCTCCTGTTACACGCTCGTCTCCCTTCTTTCAGACAGCCCTGGCCATGGCCAGTCTCCTGACCATGTTCTGTCTACTTCTTTATCTTTCAGCCCTGGACTCGTCCAGATGCCTGTTCTCCCTTTCAGATCTACAAAGAAAACCTTTCCATAACATGGCAAAATAAATAACTGCTAAAATTATTAAAGCCACAATAAAAGTGAAAATCTCAAAAGATAACTACACAGCCTTTTGGCCAGTACCTAAGTCTTTTTCCTGTGAGCTTTATCTCAAATAAGTACCTCTCTCCTGGCACAAACTTCAGTAAGTTTGTACTATATGTAATGTTTTACCATACATCAATCCACACATACCTGTGATAAACTTTCATTTGGGAACTAGGCATAGAATCATATTAACATTAATGAGGTAGAATTAATAGATTTTGATAAAATCCATGTGGGTTATCACCTCTCTTTTCCACATTTCTCCCCCAAAATGTCTTACTGGTCTGTACTGACTATTCTTGGTGTGATTATGAGAGATGATGTAATGTCTCTAATATGATGAGATGAAGCAAAGTGAAGTGTGTTATATCACTAAGCCACTCCTTAAGTGAATACAGGCACTTATGTGACAGCATACTGTCTATCAAATGGGTAGTACAGGAAACCTAGATACACTGAATGATATCAGAATTTTTATTTTGAGCTGGATGGATCTGTATGGTATGAGATTTTATGATATTACACAAGATGCCATACAAATTGATATCTATGAATTATTTTCAAACTTCCATTTAGTAATTTTGAACAGTGTTTGACTATGAATAGCTGAAGTCATGAAAATGGCAAAAATAAACAGAAAGAGCACAAATATGAGTGGTGATCCCAATATTTAAAATTGATGCTGTGATCACTGAGAGAACTGGGATATTTAAATAAGTGTATAATCAGTTCCTGGGTACTAGAGATGTAAATCCAGGAAGTGAATCTGATTCTAAGTATAGGCAAATGATCATATATGTGATCATATATTTGTGTCTGCATCTACATGTATATGTGTTTTAGTGTATGACTTTGAGCAAAGAGAAAAAGTTTTCAGTTTTGCCACATAAAATAGAAGACATCAGGTGTTGGCGAGGATGTGGAGAAAGAGGAACACTCCTCCACTGCTGGTGGGAATGCAAACTGGTACAACCACTCTGGAAAACAGTATGGCGGTTCCTCAGAAAACTGGATGTGATACTTCTGGAGGACCCAGCCATACCATTCCTGAGAATATACCCAGAAGATTCACCAGCATGCAATAAGGATACATGCTCCACTATGTTCATAGCAGCCTTATATATAATAGCCAGAAGCTGGAAAGAACCCAGATGTCCCTCAACAGAAGAATGGATACAAAAAATGTGGTATATATACACAATGGAGTACTATTCAGCCATTAGAAACAATGAATTTATGAAATTCTTAGAGAAATGGATGGAGCTGGAGAATGTCATACTAAGTGAGGTGACCCAGTCTCAAAAGAATACCCATGGTATACAATCACTGATAAGTGGATATTAGCCTAGAAGCTTGGAACACCAAAGACATAAATCACATATCAAGTGATGTCTCACAAGAAGAAAGGAGTGGACACTGGTGCTAGAATGGACCAAAACATCATTGTGGGAGAGTACAAGAACAGTAAGGTGGGAGGGGGTGGATGAGAGACAAGGGGAGGGAAAAGGACATGTGGGACCTTTGGGGGTGGGGAACCAGAAAAAGGGAAATGAATTGTAAATATAGAATATATCCAATAAAAAAAGAAAAAAAATAGCATATCCCAAATGTAACAAATCTAAAGATTTAGTTAAATATTTCAAAATGAAGTTTAATATAGTTATGTGTAGGTTTATATCAGGATACATAGTTTCCTCTTTGGGTTAATATGCTTAATTATATTTTTTATGTCTTTAATTCTTTTTATTAGATATATTCTTTATTTACATTTCAAATATTGTCCCCTTTCCTGGTTTTTCCCACCCCACAAAAATCCCCTAACCCACCCCCCATCCCCCTGTTTAACAACCTACCCACTCCTGCTTCCCTCTCCTGGCATTCTCCTATACCCAGGCATCTAGTCTTCTCAGGACCAAGAGCCTCTCCTCCCTTCGATGTCCAATAAAACCATCCTCTGCTGCATATGCATCTGGAGCCATGGTCCCTCCATGTGTACTCTTTGGTTGGTAGTTTAGTCCCTGGGAGCTCTGGAGGTACTGTGTAGTTCAAATTGTTGTTGCTCCTATGGCACTGTGAATCCTTTCAGCTTCTTAGGTCCTTACTTTAGATCCTCCATTGGGGACCCTATGCTCAGTTCAATGGTTGACTCAGAGTGTCCCCCTCCATTTTTGTCATGCACTGGCAGAGCCTCCCAGGCAACAGCTATATCAGGCTCCTGTCAGCAAGTACTTGTTGACAATAGTGTCTGGGTTTTATAACTGTATGCAGGATGGATCCCTAGGAGGGGCAATCTCTGGATGGTGTTTCACTCAGTCTCTGCTCCACATTTTGTCTATCTCCTCCTGTTGGTATTTTGCTCCCTGTCCTAAGAAGGACCAGAGTATACATACTTTGTTCATCCTTCTTCTTTAGCTTCATTTGGTCTGTGAGTTGTATCCTGGGTATTCCAGACTTTTGTGCTAATACACACTTATTACTCAGTACAAAACATGTGTGTTCTTTTGGGATTGGGTTACCTCACTCAGGATGTTATTTTCTAGTTTCATCCATTTGCTTAAGAATTTCATGAATTCATTGTTTTTAATACCTGAGTAGTATTCTACTGTGTAAATAAACCACATTTTTTGTATCCATTCCTCTGTTGAGGGACATCTGGGTTCTTTCCAGCTTCTGGCTATTATAAATAAGGCTGCTATGAACATAGTGGAGCATGTGTCCTTGTTACATGCTTATTATGTGACACATAGTCCCTCTTCACCTAATATGATTAACTATGTTTTCTATATATAATTTTCATCTTTTCCAAAGAAATGTGTACCTACAGGGTAAGTAGTAAAATACCACTTTCTAGAACCATTTTGTCTAATAAGATGGGTATTGTTTATAAAATAGATGTAGCTAACTAGGCTTTTTGTGTGGCTTTCTATAAATGCCCTGTTCTTTTCAGTTCCTTCATGCTTCTCCTGTGCCTCTGTGATGATGGATTTGTTTATAAAATAAAAGCTTTCTGAAGGTAACACTTCAGTGATGAATTTTATATTTGTATACTATTTAGATACTTTTTGTGATATAAGGAGAAAATTACCCAGTATGTAAGATATTTGAAACAGAGGGCACTAATAACAGAACATGGAAAAATCTATGAAAATGTCTGCAGTTAGATTCTGGATCTGGTGCTCAGAATACTTCACAGAATGACTCATAGATCTCTGGATGGAAGGAAGTTAATTAAAATATAGTTTCTCATTAGATGCTTGAAATAACAAAAGATTTTTTCACAATTACTTCTAATATTCAGATATGTCATCCCTCCATAGGTCTCACCCGTGATATGTAAATTTGTACACCTGCAATAGATATTTTGTTTGTTTATCTACAAGATTTAATTAATGCATCTTAAAAAAGCATCGACTCATGAGAGTTATAATATTTCAGTTTAATATGAATCTACAGACTTAATTGCTTTACATAGCAACATAGACTGCATTTCAAAATCTTCTGGATCAGAGATCAGCTGTTAATTGTGGATACATTTTAGAGGGTGATGAAAGAGTGGGTTTACAAGACCATATACCAAATGTTGGTACAGTCTGCTGGAGAATTTAAGCCTTATTTATACATTTATTTCATGTGTAGGTGGATTGCTTGTGTGTCAGAGTGTGTACATGGAAGTCAGAGGACAATTTTTGAGGGTTCATACTCTTTTACTTAAGTTCCAGGGACCTAACTCAGGTCATCAAGTTTGTGGGTAGCAAGTGCTGGTACCTACTGATCCATGTTGGTGAGCCTAGAATTTAATTTTTGAACCAATATAAATTAAAATAAAAAAGTACATAAGAGATAGATGGTGACATATGCATGTTATCCTAGCATTTGCTGGGAAGAGGCAAAGGTCACCATCTGTGGGAAATTAACCTGGACTGTATGGCACAATCAGGGCAGCTAGGGATACATAACAAAATCTGTCTCAAAAAAATAGCTAGGCTCTTTTTTTCTGGGCAATTTATAAGATTTCCAATGTCTTCCTCTCTGGCTTTGTCTCTCAACTTTAACAAAAATGACATTAGGTAGCAGTGATGATAACACAGCCTGAAGTGTAGGCAGCATTGAAAGTGTTTCTAACAGGTACATTAATTAGGCTTTCTCTTTTAAACTTAGTTTTCCATGATATCTCAGAACATAAACATTTTTTTTGCTATAATATAATGCGAATGGCATCAAATCCTATATCCAGTAGAGATATGCATGACATCTAGCATCCAATAAGTCAAAGCACATTGCTTCTCCTTCCTTCATGCCCTCTCATTCTTTTTCTTAAATAACCTATTATATTGGTCAGGTGCACATGAATGTGAGACCATGCACTGGGAGATGAGCAGCCTCTTAATGGACACACTCCTGAGCAAAATTGTTTTTCCTCCTCCACCATCTATTAACTGCCAATCATGCCTCAGATTAGAATGAGTCCTGGTGAGCCCTTCCCACATTTGTGCTGGAATTTTGACTGGATAGATTTTGTGGAGGTAATCCCAGCAACTAGCAGCTCACAAGTGCCATGGACTTGTCATGTCAAGAAGAAGGCAATTTATAGCACTTCTTCACATCCTCTAGCTCTTATATATTTTTCTGTTCCATTTTCTACACTTTCAGTGTCTTTGGTGACAGAAATTCAGGTAAATGTCTCATTTAGAGCTATGCACTCACAGTAACTTATCTTAGCAGATTGACCAGCAAGAAGTCTCTGCATTAACATACCCACTGTAAAATGGAGCTTTTCTGACAAAGGCTGAGAACAGCTCAGATTGATGCCTGTACACATACATAATTAGGAGGTAGTTGATGATATGACAATTTAGCAAAATAATGCTAGGTTATAACCCTAACGCTCTAACGTCCTTTGCCATAAATTTAGATGACTTAAATCTAACCAGCAAGGAGTTGTATATTCTGCTAACAGTTGTGCCACTATTGAACTAGGGTTATTGTAACATGCTTGATCCAGAGCTGGATACATCTTTTCTATCTGCCTGCAAAGTACTTTCTGAAACATCACAGCTATTCATAAGGGAAGAAGTTTCTTGGTGATTTGGGGATTTATTTGTACACTCCCAGTGTGTTATGCCTAAGACAATACAACCTTTCCATTTAGTAACTTCATTTTGCCATGGCCTCAAATTTTCTATGTTTAAACATGAAAAAGAGGGATAGATAACTCAATAAACAAAAGCTCTAGTTGCCCTTTCAGGAATTCAGCTTCAATTCCTAGCACCCAAGTGGTGACTCATAGCTGTCTATAACTCCAAACTGTGGTTCCCCGGGGCCAGTTTTCTAGCCTCTTAGAGCATGAAAATTGAACATGGTATGTATGCACACATCCATTCAAAGTACCCATATATAAAAAGATAATAGAATACTATTTTTTTTGTTTGTTTTCAAGACAGGATTTCTCTGTATAGTCCTGGCTGTCCTGGAACTCACTCTGTAGACCAGGCTGGCCTCTAACTCAGAAATCTACCTGCCTCTGACTCCCAAGTGCTGAGATTAAAGGCGTGGTCCACCACTCCCCGGCAGAATACTATGTTTTAAGAAGGTAAATTCTACCTGCCTCTTTCTCATCTCCTGCTGGCACTCCATTTCTTCTGCCTACCACTTTTCTTCTACTAATACTTCTTTTAAAATTAAAGTATGTATTTTTGACTAATCTCTTATAATTCTTCAATCTTTATACCTGACAATTTCATCCAAAGCACTGAAGAATACTACTATAGTTCAATAACTTCAACTACCCTATCTTTGCTCACATCTGACCTCTCAGTTGTTCAGGACATTTGACAGCATTCTGCTATTTCACACATTTACTGGGTTTTGGCTTTATCTGACTTTTTCCATATTCCTATTCCTCACATTGTTTCACAATCAAATTTTCAGTGTGTTCCCCCATTTGTTCTTGCATGGAAGCATTTAGGGACTGTGGTGGCTTGAATATGCTTGGCCCAGGGAGTGGCACTATTAGGAGATGTGGCCTTATTGAAGGAAGTGTATCACTGTGGACATGGACTTTGAGACCATCCTTCTAAATATATGGGAGGCAATCTTTTCCCAGATTCTCTAAGCTGCCTTTGGAACAAGAGGTAGAACTCTCAGCTCCTCCAGAGTCATGCCTGCTAGACACTCCACCATAATGACATTGGACTGAACCACTGAACTTATAAAAAAGCTCAAGAAGTTAGACCCCAAAGAACCAAATAACCCTATCAAAAAATGGGGTACAGAGCTAAACAAAAAATTTTCACCAGAAGAAATTCAAATGGCTGAGAAACACCTTAAGAGATGTTCAACATCATTAGTTATCAGGGAAATGCAAATCAAAACAACCCTGAGATTCCACCTCACACCAGTCAGAATGGCTAAGATTAAAAACTCAAGAGACAACAGGTGCTGGCCAGGATGTGAAGAAAGAGAAACACTCCTCCACTGGTGGTAGAATTGGAAGCTGGTACAACCACTCTGGAAATCAGTTTGGCGGTTCCTCAGAAAACTGGGCATGTCACTTCCAGAGGACCCTGGCATACCACTCCTGGGCATATACTCAGAGGATTCCTCTGCATACAATAAAGACACAATGTTCATAACAGCCTTGTTTATAATAGCCAGAAGTTGGAAGGAACCCAGATATCCCTCAAAGGAGGAATGGATACAGAGAATGTGGTATATTTATACAATGGAATACTACTCAGCAATTAAAAATAATGAATTCATGCAATTTGTAGGCAAATGGTTAGATCTGGAAAATATCATCCTAAGTGAGTTAACCCAATCACAAAAGAATACACATGCAATGCAATCACTGATGAGTGGATATTAATGAGCCCAGAAGCCCTAAATACTCAAGGTACAATTAGCAAGTCAAATGATCCCCAAGAAGATGAAAGGAGAGGACTCTGGGCCTGAAAAGATTGGATCCAGTTTTGTAGATCCAGAACAGAGAAATGGTGGGGGTGGTGGTGGTTGGGGAATAGTTGCGGGGGAGAGGACTTATGGGATGTATGTTGGGGGGGAACTGGAAAAGGGGAAAGCCTTTGGAATGTAAACAAAGAATATAGAAAATAAAATTTTAAAAAAAGCTCCAATGAAGTGTCCTTTATAACAACAATGTTGTCTTTTCAGAGCAATGAAACCCTAAATAAGAGAGGGACTTTTCTGTTTTTTGTTTGTTTTTGGTTTTGTTTCTGTTTTTGTAGTCCTTCTTATACCATTCCAGGAACTCAAGTTAAAATTTTAACGATGATAATGATACTTTTGTGAGAATTCTTTAGTGCAACTTAAACTATTCTGGGTATGCTTTCTTCAGTCTGCAACAATAAACCACAAACATGAATTTAACTACTGATTGAAAGAACCAATAAACAAAGTGTCTGGCCATAACGAGTTGAGGGCAATGCTAGATGTTGTCAATAGGTAACAGAAATCACCCTACGCTGTGCATGCTGGCTTTGTTGGCCATTTCTGCTTCCTCTGGTGAAACTGCTTTTTTTGTTACTGTTTGAATTTATTATCCTTCAGTGATGTGGATATTGAAGACCAAGTGAAGGGCTAAGCCCTTTAACATATGAACTCAGCATTCCCAATGACTCCACTTTAGAGAAAGGTTTGGAAGCTTAATGTGACAAAGCTACCTTCCCTGATGTCAAAAGTCTTGTAGGTTGCAGTGCCAGCTTTGAATCTGAGAATTCTGATTCTATATCCTAGAGGTCAGCAGATGGTGAGACAAGACAACAATTATTGTATTACAATAAGACAGATAGTCAAAGAAATATTGGAATTCACAGAAGATCCAGGCAGGGAGGTTCTAATACCCACTGGATTCAGACACTCAGAGGTGCTCTGAGTGGACTGGACCTTTAAAATATTGAGTGTTCCCATCAGAAGAATAGAAACCATTTCAACAAAGGAAACAAAAATTTGTAAATTACATAGTCATGAAGGGATAAGTCAAATCTTTAGCTAAGAAAACTAAGTTTGACTCACTTGTACTGGAGTTTGAGTTTGTGTTCATGCCACTATGAGATCACTCGGAGCAATGCAGAGACACTAGATGACTTTAAGCCATCTCAGCTAAAGTACCTGCCTCCCTAATTTTACCAGCTTCCATCCTAATCTCTATTGTGAAGCAGTTGCATGTGAAAAAAAAACTCTTAGGGAAACTCTCAGTTTAAATTGTCTATTATTAAGCAGAGCATGGTGGCATAAGCTTTGAATCCAAGCAGCAGAAGAAAAGTCTCTATGAAATCTAGGCCAATAAGGAAGTTCAGAACATCCAGAGTTATACAGTGTGGCTATGTCTCAAAACAAAACAACAAAGTGCCTAATCTTGAAACTCCAAACCAAGACTCAGAACTCCAGGAGATGAGTGGAAATGATTTAAGTCTGATTCTGTGACTGATTCTCAAATCTTCCTTCCCACAGTATTTAAAAATAGTGTTGCTGACAACAGAGGTGTCTCTGGCAGGTATTATCTTCCAAAACAAATTTCTGAAATAGCATGGTCACTACTCCAAACAAAGGCCCATACATGTGCATTGACTTCACAGCACAGAATCCAGCAGTGTGGCAGAACAGGATAAATAGGCCTCATGGAAGCACACCTGTGAGCATATTTCTAGATAAATATAGATGTGGCTATTTCAATTGAACTCTGACATCACAGTTGTTTGCAGTATCAAACCCGGAATGCTTGCTTGACAGATTTATTCTAGCCTGGCTTGTGTTCTGGTATTGGTCTTTCTTCTTCAATCTACTGTTGGATATATATTCTTTCCTTTTAATATTATCTACTTACGAAAATAGTCCATCATTTGTCATTATTTATTTTCTGCATGTTCTTAAAAGTAATAGATGGCACTTAAAAATGTAACTACATTTCAGCCATATGAAATCTTATCACTATGATAATCATCCTTAAAATCAACCTGGCTATACTTTGATCCATGTTTGTGCAATTTTCTTATGTGAGTATATGATTCAACAACACTGTGATTATATTAATGTATATTATTTTTGTTGTACATATATTTCTCCAAGTTATTATCTCCTCTCATTTACATGTTTTTTCTCTACTTCCACCAATCTGATCCACTGTAGGTTAGCAAGTGAGACTCTGTCACAAATAGACAAAAGTAAGGAGCTGTAGAACTGTTTGAGGGTACTTGTCACTCTTCCAGAAGACCTAAGATTGCTCCCCAATGTCTACATTAGGTGACTGCCCACCAACTCTAACTCCAGGAGGATCATAAAACTCTCTCCTCTACCAGCACACACACACACACACACACACACACACACACACACACATACACACACACACACACACACACACACACACACACACACACACAAGGTTAAAAAGCAAAGCTTTTAAAAGACAAAAAAGTTACTCGAGTCATTTCATATTAGTGATAGTTCTCTGAAGGGTGTAAATGGAAGACTAAACTTGAATTTCTAGATTCCCATGATATTTTTAGTTTTCATGAGTCATATGAGCTGATATTAACATTTTACCATATTCTTCATCTACTTCGAATCCATCTGTGCTACTGGAATTATAGGAATTCCAGGAATGCCAGTAATGCCTGACTGTTGTTGCTGGGAAAGAAACTTGCTCTGCCATAGCAGGAAGAAGTCTTAACCTATGAGCCATCTCTCTAGCCCCATCCATGCAAAACATATGTGACTGCAACATTTAGAATAATGGAGGAAGAGGTTTGGAGATGGGAGAGATGTATCCCATGGTAAAGTTTGCGGATTTCAATAGAAGGGCAATGCTGGGAGAAATGACTGAAATTGGGACCATTTTAAGGACAAGCTAAAAATCTAGAACAATGGAAACTTCAGGAATCTATAAGGGTGACCCTAGCTAAGACCCTAAGGAATGGGGTTTATGAAACCTGTACCAGTCATATCCTGTAACCTGGCAAGTCTTTCCAGTAGAGAGATTCAGGCACCAATTCAGCCACAGAATTTTCAACCTTAAATTGTGTCCTGTTTGTAAGGATGTTGCCCAGTGTAGAGGAGGTCCCAAACTTGTGGGAGTGGCCAACCAATGACTCTTCTAGCTTTGAGACCCATGCCACAGGAGGGAGCCCATGGTGGATTCTGCCTGGATGGCCACAAGTCAGAGGCTGGATAGTTCATAAATCTAGGATAGAATCAAACATGCCTGTCAGGAGAAGAAAAGATTCAATGAAATGATTTCTGGTAATATTCTGATATATTCTTATACATGAGCATCAGAGAGCCTTCATTCAACATCTAATGGAAACAGATGCAGGGACCCAAAGCCAAACATTAGGTTGAGCTTGGAGCATCCTACAGAAGGAGAAGAAGGACTGTAGGTACCAGATAGGTCAAGGACACCATAAGAACATGGCTGACAGAGTCAACTACCCAGGACTCAGAGTGGCTTACAGAGACTCATCTGACAATGAGGCAATCTATATGGGTCTGACATAGGTCTTTTGCATATGTTATGATTGTGTAGCTTGGTTGTACTGTGGGACTCTTAGTAGTGGGAGTGGGCACTGTCTCTGATTCTTTTGCATGTTCTTCAAAACTTTTTCTTCTTACTGAGTTGCCTCATCCAGCTTTAAGATAAACAGAGATACCTAGTCTTGTTGCCATTTGATATGCCCTGGGAGGCCTTTTCTGAAGGGAAATGGAGACAGAGTTGATGTATGGAGGAGTTTGTAGTGGGATACTGGGGTAAGATAGAAGAGAGACTGTGGTCAGAATGTGTGTGTGTGTGTGTGTGTGTGTGTGTGTGTGTGTATATACACATATATATATATATATATGTATATATGAGAGAAAAATAAATAATAAATACAAAAAAGTATAATGAAAAATCCTATACAGTGCTGGTTAAAGAGTTAGAAGAGCCACAGCACAGGGAAAATGGAATACTGGATGTGAAAGTGGGAAGTAGACTGTGAAATTCTACACCAGTGTACTATCTTTGTTTGGGAAGAATAAAAAGGTTAAAGGTTAAAGAGGTAACAATTCCATTTTTTTGTAAAAGGAATTTTATTAAGCAACAAAAACGACAAAATTTTATAAAGGCTCTTCTTGTTTTCTCTTAATAATAGTGTTTAAAGCATGAATCTTAAAACTAGACAGACCTTATATTGAGTAGCTTTATGACTTTGAGCCTTAGCTTCCACATGTGTAAGATGAAGTTATTCCTTTTGTTTCCTTATGAGAAATGTAAAATTGTAAAATAATGAGAGATATGTAAGTGCTTATTGCATAGTAAGCAAATCTTCCAGTGACTGTTTAGACTAAAACATTCATCATTGACAACATCTTTAATATACCATAATGTTAATATATGTATACACAGTCTTGATAATGGGACATATATAATAAGTCTTGATAATAGGAATAGGAATGCAGGAGAAAAGCAGACCCGAAGAATACACTTCTAACAAATGATGGGCTGTATCCAATATTTTGGTTTTATTTTAATGTCTTCTCTTTCATAGATTGCTCTAAACATGGAATTCTAACCACAGTGTTATCAATGTTTTTGATAAGACAAATTGATGGGAAATTAGTCATAACCTAGAAAATTTTGATCTTTAAATTTTCTTACATATAATTTGTAACTATAATTTTCAGATACTGTTTTTGTAGGAGAAGATACTTTCATTAGTCAAGGTAACTGTGACCAGCAGCTATAAGAAATAACCATAATCCAATGGCTCTAAGCAATTAAATTAAAATTACTAAGTAATTATAAAAATTTTTCCTCAATCACATCACAGTTTAATATGAGTTGAGGAGCTATCTCTAGGGTGAATGGAGGATCTGGTCCTCCTTTATGTCTCTATGTTGGAATAATGTCCTCCTGCTTTAAGAATGAGGAACAAAGTAGGTACAAGAAACATTCTGACTCTACTCATTCTCGGTACATACAATCACTTGTAAGTGGACAGAGCTTTATCACTGCTTCATACATCCCTCATATATGAAAGACCTTATTCCCATGTTCAGATGTTCCTTATATGTATATTCTCATAATATTCTCTTATATACCTCATGTACATTAGATATTTCTCACATGTCTACATGTATCTTAGATATACTACAACTTCATTACATGGTTATTTATATGTCAATTATACTATACCTTAATCACATAGCAATATATACCTTATATGCAATAGTACTTCATCATATATTCATATGTATATCATATATGTGTATCATCATTACTTTCTCATATATACCACATGTATACTTTAATCACATGTAGACTTTAATCACATAGTCATATATATTCCATGTACACACATCTTCATATATTCATATATACCTTATATATACATCATAACAAGGTCATACACATACATATACACATATATGTATACACGAATATACATATACAGATATACACACATATGTACATGTACATATACAGGTACAGGTTCAGGTACAGATATACATACAAATAGAGATACCCATATATAGACATGTATACATATACACATACATACACATCACAAATATATTTCATTTATACAAGACCTACATCACATCATTACATCCTCCATTATAACCTCATATTTGTTAGTCCTTTGTCAGACATTTTTCCTATATAGTAGATATAAATGGAAAAATAGAACAAGTTAGTTAACTTTGAGGGACAAGTTTAAAAGTGAATATCCCATGTATGTAACAAACGAGCAATGCCTTAATAAGAACAGAAATATGACATTCACATACACACACAATTTTAAATTTTCGTTGTAATTATGAATTTCTTAAGAAACAGTCTTTACTAAAATTATAGCATTCTGAAAAGTGGCATTTCACATTTATTTATATATTTTTTAAGTCACTGATAAGTGAATATTAGCCTAGAATCTTGGGATACCAAAGACACAATTCACATTCCAAATGATGTCTGACAAGAAGAAATGAGTGGACACTGGTGCTGGAAAGGATCAAAGCATCAGTGTAGGAGAATACCAGAACAGGGAAGTGGGAAGGGGTGGATGAGGGAGCAGGGGGAGGGAAAAGGGCATGTGCGACCTTTGGGGGTGGGGAACCAGAAAAAGGGAGATGAATTGTAAATATAGAATATATCCAATAAAAATTTTTAAAAAAATAGAAAAAAAAGGAAGAAGAAAGTACAGTGGTATACTTACACTAGTGGACTATTTTTCAGCACAATGTCTATTCAGGATTTCACTGGAAACTTTTAACTATAATATGTCTCCATGAATTCAAATGAATCAATTTATGTGGTCAATTCCTTAGTTTGCTTTGTGTTAATAACCACTGTCTAGGTAACTTTATTGTGTTTAATCATTCATATAATATGGTTATTTCAGTGATAGGAGACATCCTTCAAGTTGTGGTTGTACTAATATTTTGCTTCTGCTTGTTTCTTGTTGTTATAGAAAGTTTCAGTATTTATATATAAAAAACTACAATGTGGTTTTGCTTTTGTAAGCTCTAAATAAGTAGAGGATTTATTTTGAAAAAAAAGTTCATTCATTTGAAATTTCACAGGTTTGTAGTAAGATTTTAAAAGAAATGACTGGGAGTACACTAATCACTTTTCCATGTGTATTCATTATTTGGAAATATCAACTGGTTGATAGTACATATCCTTTTAATTAAAAATTCATTTGTGGCAAAGAAAATGTGATTCTGAATGTTTAAACTGAAACTGTTTGTGATACTATTTTGCATAATTATATTGTCTGCTGATTTATTTTCCATATATCTTCATATGGAGTGTCTCATGAATTGATTAAAATTTAAATTTCATTTGCTTTACAAAAGCATTTCAGTTTCATAAGTTCCAGTTATTAATTGTTTATCTTAGGGTCTATATTATTAGTGTTCTGTACAGAAATTTGTCTTCTATCCTTTCAATAGGACAGAACAGCAGCACACAGAATGGAAAACAATTTTCATCAACTCCACATCTGACAATGGGTTAATATCCAAAATATACAAAGAACTCCTGAAACCAAATAATACAGTTAAAAATGGGGTCCATATCTAAATAGAGTATTCTAAACAGAAGAATCTCAATTGGCTAAGAAACACCGTAAGAACTGTTCAATTGCTTAGCCATTAAAGAAATCCAATCAAAACAACTCTGAGATCCCATCTTAACACCTGTCAAAATGGCTAAGATGAAAAACACAAGTGATGCTGGGCGGTGGTGGCTCACGCCTTTAATCCCAGCACTTGGGAGGCAGAGGCAGGCGGATTTCTGAGTTCGAGGCCAGCCTGGTCTACAGAGTTGAGTTTCAGGACAGCCAGAGTTACACAGAGAAACCCTGTCTGGAACAAAACCAAAAAGAAAAAGAAAAGAAGAGAAGAGAAGAGAAGAGAAGAGAAGAGAAGAGAAGAGAAGAGAAGAGAAGAGAAGAGAAGAGAAGAGAAGAGAAGAGAAGAGAAGAGAGAAAAGAGACAGGCCCTGCTGGCGAGGATGTGGAGCAAGAACACTCTTTCATTGCTAATGGGAATATAAACTTGAATAACCACTGTAGAAATGAATATGCAGTTTCTCAGAAAATAGGGAATTAATGTACCTCAAATGCCAAGGGCCAGCCTCAGCTTGGAGAGGGGTTCTGAGAAAAGGGATATCTGTGAGCCCTGACACTAATGACTCGAGGGTCCCAGCTGACAGCCTAAGTTCTGCTTGAGGTTGCTTTCCAGATTGCTTTTTCTCTGTCTTCTGTTCTGCTCAAGACTGCTTTCTCCTGGTCTTCTAAAAAGTCTCTGCATAGCTCAACTCTTGGAGATCAAAATCCCAGTTCTTTATTTTACATATCAATTCAATCATTATCCCAGGTTCCCTTTTTGTTATACCATGAATCAGCAACCAATAATCCTAGCTTCTTAATTCTCTTTTTTCTTTCCTTCCTTCTTTCTTTCTTCCTTCCTTCCTTTCTTTCTTTCTTTCTTTCTTTCTTTCTTTCTTTCTTTTTCTTCCTTCCTTTCCTTCCTTCCTTCCTCCCTCCCTCCCTCCCTCCCTCCCTCCCTCCCTCTCTCTCTCTCTCTTTCTTTTTTTCTTTCTTTCTTTCTTTCTTTCTTTCTTTCTTTCTTTCTTTCAATATATATATATATATATATATATATATATATGGATCTTTCTCACTTTCTCTTCTACTAGGTTCAGTGTATCTGGTTTTACATTGAGTTTTTTTTTTTTTTAATTTATTTTTAAGCCCTCGTCACTCCGAAATCCACTTGGACTTGAGCAAGGTGATAAACATGGACCTCTTTTCATTCTTCTACATACAGAATGCCAGTTAGATTCGCAACATTTACTGAAGATGCTGTCATTTTCCACAGTTTTGGAAGTTTTTGGCTTCTTGGTCAGAGATCAAATGTCCATAGGTGTGTGGATTTACTTTCGCATCTTAAATTCTATTTCATTGATCAACCTGTCTCCGTACCAATATGATGCATTTTTGTTTGTTTTTGTTGTTGTTGTTGTTTGGATGGGTTTTTTTGGATATTTTATTTATTTACATTTCAAATGTTATCCCCTTTCCCAGTTTCCCCTCCAGAAATACCCTTTCCAATCCCTCCTTCCCCTGCTTCTATAGGATGTTCTCCCACTCACCTACCCACTCCTGCCTCAGCGCCCTGGCATTCCCCAACACTGAGGCATCGAGCCTTCACAGCACCAAGGGTCTTTGCACCCAGTGATGCCTGACAAGATATCCTTTGCTGCATATGCGGCTGGGGCCATAGGTCGCTCCATGTGTACTTTTTTGTTGATGGTTTAGTCCCTGGGAGCCGGGTGGGAGGTTGGAGGGGGAGTGGCGAATCTGACTGGTTGATATTGTTGTTCTTTCTATGGGGTTGCAAACCCCTTCAGCTCCATCAGCCCTTTTTCTAACTCCTCCTTTGGGGACCCTGTGTTCAGTCCAATGGTTGACAGTGAGCACTTACATCTGTATTTGTCAGGCTTTGGCAGAGCCTCTCAGGAGACAGCTATACCAGGCTCCTGTCAGCAAGCACTTCTTGGCATCCACAATAGTCTGGGTTTGGTGTCTGTATATGGGATGGATCCCCAGGTTGGGGCAGTCTCTGGATGGCCTTTTCTTCAGCCTCTGCTCCATACTTTGTCTCTATATTTCCTTTAGACAGGAGCAATTCCCGGTTAAAAATTTGGAGATGAGTGTATGGCCCCATCCCCCAACCAGGAGCCTTGCCTAACCTCTGAGTATGGTATCTACAGGTTCTCCCTCTCTTTTGTTGGACATTTCCTCTAATCTCATCTCTGTTGAGTTATGGGAGCCTCTTGCATTCCTGGCATCTGTGACTTTCTGGTGGCAGCACCCAGTTCCCCATTCCCCATTACTACATACCTTTGTTCAAATTCCTGACCCTCTGTATATCATCCCTATATCTTCCCATACCTGTTTCAAGCCTACCAACCCCCACCCCAGCCACTTTTCCCCCTCTCTGTCTTCTCTTCCTCCAAGTGCTTTCTAGTCCAGCTTGAGGTCAGGGATGGTGATTCCCTAAGGAGTTCTATCCTGAAACTTTCATTTTTCCATATGAAGTTGAGAAGTGCTCTTTCCATGTCTGTGAAGAATTGTGGTGGAATTTTGATGGGGACTGTATTGAATCTGTAGATTGCTTTTGGTAAATTCACGATGTTCACTGTATTAATCCTACTATTCCATGTGCATGAGAGATCTTCCCATATTCCAAGGTCTTCTTTTTTCAGGGATTTGAAGTTCTTGTCATATAGACCTTTCACTTGTTTGGTAAGAGTTACATCAAGGTATTTTATACTATTTGTGGCTATTGTGAAGGTCGTTGCTTCCCTAATTTCTAAATTCTGCTTTGCTATATATTGCTTTTATTATGTTTAGGCATATGCCATGATTTCTGATCTCCCTAAGACTTCTAACCTGGAGTGGTGCTGTATTTTGTCAAACAGTTTTTCAGCATCTAATAAGATAATTATATGACTTTTTTTCCTTGAGATTTTTTTATATAGTGTATTTACATTGATTGGTTTGAAGTTCTCTTTCTTTGTTAGGTTTTTGTGTGTATTAGGTATCAGAGTAACTGTGGCTCAATAGAATGAATTGAGTAGTGTTCCTTCTGTTTCTATTTTATGGAATAGCTTGAAGAGTATTGGTATTAGGGAATGACGAGAAGACGGTATATTCTCTTGTTTTGGGGTGAAATGTTCTATAGATATGTGAAATCCATGTCTGTTAGTTTCACTGTGTCTCTGTTTAGTTTCTGTTTCAATGAGTTGTCCATTGGTGAGAGTCAGTTATTGGAGTCTCACACTACTAATGTGTGAGATTAAATGTGTTTTTTGGGGCTGTAGTAAAGTTTCTTTTATGAATGTAGGATAGATTTTCATAACTGAGATGTCCTCTTGGTGTTTTCTTTCTTTTTTTTGGTGAATATAAAGTATCCTTCTCCATTTCTTTCAATAAGTTTTGGTTGAAAGTTTATTTTATTGAATATTAGAACGGCAACTCCATTTGTTTCTTAGGACCATTTTCTTGGAAAACTTTTTCCAGCAAAACTTTTTCCAGCAAAAACTTTTATGCAGCAAAATACTGGATCCTGTGTAGTGTATAGTCCGTTAGCCTCTATCTTTTTATGGGGAATTGAGTCTGTTGATGTTGAGAGATATTACAGACTGGTGATTGTTAGTTCCTGTTATTTTTGTTGCTGGACGTGGTATTATGTACGTGTAGTTCTCTTCCTTTGGATGTGATATGAGAAGTTTAACTGCTTCTGATCTGGCTGGCTGGGAGGGTGTTCCCTTCCTCCCTCTCTGCTCAGTGTATGTCCTTCCTGAAGCTGAGTGCTCAGTCAAAGAGGATAAGCTTCCCAGAACAGAGGACGACTGGTCTTTGGTGAAGGATATATGAGTAGTTGTGCTCCCCTACTAGAACCTCCAAACAATTTCTCAGGGCCCCTTGATTCTTAAAAAAAGACAGCAAGCACAAGCACAGACAATAAGATAACTGAGTTGGAAACTACCTTAAAGTTGCCATTCTGATGCCAGCTCTGTTCCAGGCTGACCTTGAACTCAGGAATCTACATCCCTTCATAATTATAACCAAAATTCTTAGTTTAAGTGAGAACTTGCCTTGTAATCACTAATCCCTAAATCTCTACCTCTCCTTCCTTATCATTTTTCTGAAAGGCTAGCTTATAGTTCAGCTGCCTCGGTTCCTTTTGATTTGTGAAGCTCCTTATACAATTTATATTGCATCCTTATATTTTACATGGGTAAGAAATTATATATTTTTGAATGAAGACTTTTGGCATTTCTGACCACAGCTCTAAGGGCTGTTCCAAAGGTCACAATGTTTACCATTTTGCGTGGGATAGTATGACATGGCTTCCTATCCCTAGAATGGAACCAGAAGAGCATGTACCTCCACAAGTGCTGATGGTTACTGTGGACATAAGGTTTATTTGTACAATAGTATATACTATTTCTCCTTTAAGGAGTGTCTACATTGCCAAGCTTAATGACTCCAGGATAATCAGAGACAGCACAAGTCTAGGAAGTAAGGGGACACATGGACATGCCTGTGAAGGGGGAGGAGAATAGTATTTTGCTGGTTGCCTGGGAGTAGATGGGGTTGGCAACAGAAGAGATCAGATGGAGCTGCAAAAATATGCAAATAGAAATGACTGGAATGGGGGGTGGCATTTCACAGGGAACATAGAAATAGTGCAATGGAAAGTCCATGTAATCTAGCAAAAAACTCCTAGTAATAAGGGACATTGAGCATAAACTAATTGGTATCCTCTGTAACTGGGAAAGACTTCAAATGGAGGGATTGGGACACTGATAAGCCATGGAATCTTTTACCCACAGTTTGTCCTGCCTACAGAGTGTTCTGGGAGGAAAGTCTAGCAGAATCATCATCAGAGAGACTTCATTCAGCAACTATAGAAGCAGATGAAGAGACTTATAGCCAAACATTAGGTGGAGCTCTGGGAGCTACCAAGGAAGGGGGAGAAGAATGAGGGCAAGCAGAAGGGTCAGAAACACCACTAGAACAGGGCTCACAGAATCAACTGACCAGGACCCAGAGGGGCCCAGAGAAACCAGGGACCCAAGTCCTCTATATATATGTTATGGATAAGTAGCATGCTGTTCTGGGAATCTTAATAGTGGGAGAGGGGGCTGCTTTTGACTCTTTTACCTACTTATGGAACACTTTTCCTCCTGATGGGTTGTCTTGTCCAGCTTTGATGTGATGGTATATATATATATATATATATATATATATATATACCATCACATATATATATATATGCTTGGTTTTCTTGTAGCTTGTTATGTCATACTTGGTTGATGCCTGCTCTTCTTGTAGAGGAGGCATGAAGGTAGAAGGAAGTCTGGGAGAGCTGGCATGAGGGAAGGAGATGCTGAGGGAGAAGAGAGAAGAAAAACTCTAGTAAGATATAATAACAAAAATAATTTTTTTAAAAAATGAATAAAATACTAAGTTCATTAAAAAATCTTAAGTTTCATATTCTAATTGAATTTAAATCATGCCTCAATTATTCTTCTTTGATAAAGACATTTGTAATAAAAGCAAAAAAAAAAAAACTAACTTAGAGACTGAATATCGGAGTTTTACAAGTTCCTTAAATTTGGGCCTATTTTCCAGCTGGATACCTGTCTTGCTCCTCTGATGAGCAAGAGAATCAACAGGTTGTAATGCATAAACTCTACACATCAGACTTTGTCAGCATAATTCTGCTCTAACTTTCACTCAAGGAAAAAAGTAAGCCTAAGAATTTTGTGATATGATATCCTGGTTGTCTTTTGTCTTAAGTGAACTGAAATGGAAATTCTTCATCTGTAGTACAGCTAGCTCACTGCTCTTAAGCTTCTGCCTGGATCTAGACACAGTGCCCCTTTTCCACAATAGGATCCCGTGGTGCTAAGTGTCTCTGAGCATATCTTGGCACCTCATCGTTATTATTGTTAAGAGCAAAAAATATGAGGATGGATTCCTTGCAGTGAGGTGACATTTCGTGAACACTCCCTATCTTTACAGCTCAATAGGGGTACTCTTGCAAAAAAAAAAATGAAAGACAAAGTTACATTCCCAATTTGTAAGTTCTTTCCTGATTCTCAATGCAACACTGAGTGGCTCCCTGGTGCCAGCTTCTGCATATTATCCTGAAATACAGAGAACAGAAACTTCTATTCTATAGGCTGGCATGGTTGCTATTAGCACCCCTGGCCTGCTTACCTGGGTACTAGGAGGCCATACTCAGGTTGTCAGGCTTAACAGAGAAGCACGTTACCAACTGACCTAGCTCTTGGCTTTGATTTTTGTTTTATGATATCCAGTGCCTCTTAAGTCTCTGAAGATAAGGATATCCTGCGACGCAGGCAAGTCCTTGATCCTAGGACAGTGGAAAAGCACACAGACATGCCTTTTTCGTGCTATTTGATTGCAGGCAGGTTAAGGATGACTGTGTCATTGTTTTTACCTCTAGGCCTGGGATTACACTGTGGGCATGGAAGTCTTTTTTGGTTATCATATGGAATGAAGATCCACAGCAAAAAGGCCAAGACAAAATAAATGAGTTAAGATCAAAAGGGATAAGGTGTGGCCATAAGTGGAGAGGTGGATCTGAAAAGTGGGGTTTGTGAGCAGTACCTGGGAAGGAATTCCTCTCACTCTCTATTATTAGCCAAAGAGAACATTGGACAATTTATTTTGCTTATACCTTTGATTCTCACTCTGCAAACTGAGTTTGTACATAATTAGGCTTACTGTGATAAATAAGAACATTAATTCATGAAAAACCTATTTTTATTATCCTTGGCATTTAGCAAGCACTCAATAAATACTTACAATTACTCCTATTTTAATGACCTGGCTTTTAGTTTCGGGAAACAATGACAGCCATAGCTCTTTTCAGATTCTATTTTGTTTTCCTTTATCTTTTGCTTGATTGCCAAGTATGCAAAAGGTATTTGTAGTTTTAATAAATGAAACTAGTCTATTTTTATTTTTTTAATATGATTATGTATGGTTTGAATATTTTATTTTTTTTCTCAAATGAAGAAAAATATTTGCTCCTGATGGGTCATGCCATAGCTTATACATGTTATCATGGGTGTTAGACTACAAACAATCATTGGATTATCTTTCACTTTTAAAAATTTCTGTGAAAAAAAATATATATGATTGCAGTTTCTGAAATTAGTTGTAATAAAAATAATCTCAACTGGCTCTGGAGACAGCTGAGTGGATGCAATACTTACAGCACAAGCATTGGCCCGGGGCTTGGATCTCAGAATCCATGTATATAGCCCAATAAGGGTAGCTAGTCATGCAGAGCAAAGATAGGCAGGTCTTTGAAGATAGTTGGCCAGACATTCTAGCCAATGAGTAAGCACCCGGTTCAGTGAGGGACCCAGTCCTAACAGACAAGATGGGATGGACACTCTTCCTGAGAAGGCTATAGATCTAATAACATGTGGGCATCACAAGCTGCTCTTAATGGGTTAAAAAGGGAGAGTAGCAGGATAATACACAACGTTTGGTGGGGAGGGAAGGGGCCATGGGTCTGGCGGGAGTAGAGAGCAGATGGGAACAGGATCCAAAGCATTCTATGAGTTCTTAAAGAACTAATAAAAAATTAAGAAAAAGAAACAAAGTAGAGGACGATAGACAAAGACACCTGATGTTGACCGTAGATTCTACACGTGAATGCTCAGGCACATGAACCATGACTCTGCCTCTCAGTCTCTGTCTCTGTCTACCTCTCAGTCTCTCTGTCTCTCTGTCTCTCTCAAATTCATTTGGGCTTATAATGTTTCAAGTTATCCATCAAGACATCAAACAAAAAATATATGAAAGACATGCTTTCTTATACTCCAATAATCTGTTGAACTTAGAATTTGAAAGCAAAGACATGTAGGACACAGTCACAGGAATGTCTCAGTTGTTTCCCTATGATGTGCTGTGCTGATTGTACCATACAGTTTCGACTGATGCATTAACTTCCTTGGTGGTAGATATTAAATCAATAAAATGAAGAACTCTCTAAAGAAGAAGAAAAAAAATTGTATCAAGCATAATAGGTTTTTTAGTGGGAGGCTGTTTAGGTCGATATAAGATAATCACTCATGATGGTGTTTGGCTGTGCTGTGATAACAATAAATTCCAATGTTTTTGTAGCCTTGCAGTGAGAGAATTTCTTTCTTGATTACACAGAGTTGCTCTGGGTTTAGCAGCTCTTTCCAGCAAACATAGTGCAAATAGTTCCTAGAGGAGTCATGCTGTTTGAACCATCATATCCACCAACTTCATCCTCACCCTGAAGAGGGAATCTTACCAGTTCTTAATGTTTCAAAATGGAAATGAAGAGCTGATACCCAGATTTATTACTTACTCTTAAGCTCCAATCCTAATGAAATGGTCTTGAACTGTTGTTTCCTATGATATAGGAAACACATGGCATCCAGTAAGTAACTAAAGATAAGGTGCAAAGGTCAGACTCTAGAACAGTTTTAAATCTATTATATGAATAATTAATAATTACTAAATAAATATTTAATTAATAATTGTGATATGAACATTACCAACTAGTATTTATGTAAACAACGCTTACAAAATATTTACTAAATACACTTCAATTTTTTCAGCAGAAGCAATGTGTGGTGTCATGTAAACATCAACTGCCTTTCGTGTATATGCAAGCTGGCCTTTGCATATACATTGCCTCTGTGGATACAGGTAGTTACACCCGACATTTCTCATCCAGATTCAGAGTCAGCACTAGTAGTAACTCAGATAGGGAGATAATATGTTAAGACAAATATATGCATATCAATCTTTGTGCTTGATTTTGTTTTCATTTCAAATGTTCTGCCCTCTTCTTTGCCATCTTTAGGACCTGAGATTATTTTCCTCCCCACTTCACTGATCATTTAAAACCCTACTGGGGAATAATGATTCCAAATGTCCTTATTTTATTAACACTCTCCTTGCAAATTCAAACTACCTTTTGACTCAGGTGTCTATTTCCTTCTGCTAGCCACTCCAAGCTGAATTACTTGACCTTCTTGTCAGGCCATTGTCTGTCTACATACCTTTGTGACTACCTTGTTACAGCGTGTATTCCTTTACTTAAACTGTACATGCGCACACAACTTCTTGTATGTCCTCCTTTAAGGCCAAAGGGAATAAATTTCAATTTCCACCCTGAGCTTCCTTGGGGAATTCCAGCTTCCTTTGTGACAGGCTTACCAAATCACTCCCATCTCACCCAAGCTTCCTCCTCTGTCATCACTCCCCTATCCTTTTCTCTCCTTTCCTTCTTTTTAGACAAGAACCTACTGGCCTCTGTAGCTTTGAACCCTGGTTCTTCAGCCTCTGTCTTCCACTTGCTCAGGAAAGAGGTATGAGGATTTATACTGCTATTATTTGTACACTTAAATACATATATTTCCAGCCCTAAAATATTTTTTAAGACAATACATCCTCGAGAGACTGATGCTAACGTTTTTAAGGCCTTTGCACTCTATGGATACAGGTAGTTACACCCGACATTTCTCATCCAGATTCAGAGTCAGCACTAGTAGTAACTCAGATAGGGAGATAATATGTTAAGACAAATATATGCATATCAATCTTTGTGCTTTATTTTGTTTTATTTATTTATTTAAGAGGACTTTATTAAAAGCAACTCAGGAAATGGGACAGTTAAAGTAGCAGCTCAATTGACAAAGACAGTGTTCATCATCCTAGAGAAAGCACCTGACTAAAGATAAACTCTGATTTAGTCACTACTCAGTTATTAGCAATATTGCTATCATCAAACCGCTAGCCGATTGAAATCAGCACTTCATCTCTAACATGGAATACATTTTCCCTGCTCTTTCCTACCTTCACCCATGGTTGGGAGAAACAAGCAGTGTGACTGGAATTCATGAAAGCATTTGTGCGAGGTTTTTTCACTATGTTCTCACTGACTTCTTTGTATATATATATTTTACTCCCAAATCACTTTTAAAAATTCATTGTGTTTTATGACCCCATTTGCTCTTTAATCATTTTGTATTTGTTTGGTTGTTTGCCTGTCACTCCTTGAATAGATGATTATATTTTGGAATTTCTCAAGGCATGACCTTAGTCACTGATAATGCAAAAACACAACTCTTACCCCAAAATAGATGACAGTTTATTCTGGAACCAAATATAAATGAGCATATTCCCAAGGGCATAAACTCAGGTTTTGCCAAATTTCTTATACAAGAAGGATTTATATTATCAAAACAAAGGAAATTATAAATCAAAAACTTAAAAAATATAATCAGGAAGGCTGCTACAAAATTTGGGACACCTCTGTTACAGTTGCAGATGTTCCCTGATGACATTCTCAGTCTAGAGTTTTCTTTTTCCATTTTTAAATGAGATATTTCATTTATTTCCATTTCAAATGTTATCCCCTTTCCTGGATTCCCCCCTCCGAAAACACCCTATCCTATCTCCCTGTTCACCAACCCACCCACTCCCACTTCCCTGTCCTGGCATTCCCCTATACTGAGGCATCAAGTCTTCTCAGGACCCTTTAATAAGGCAATTACAAGGGTGTTAAGTCAGTCAGATAAAGAGACAGGCAAGTTATGACTGCTAAAACCTGGACCAGATGAGTTGTATTTCAGCTCCAGGCATAAAGCATTCCATTTTATCTATCATCACTGACGTTCTAATCATGATGAATGTGGGGGAGAGTCAGCATAAGATGTGTATTATTTCTAGGAATTTTCATTCATACCCTCTTTTCTTTATCTCATTTTTCTGTGTGCTTTAGTTGGATGTGTACCTTCTTCTCTGCAACACAAATGCCTATTTACAAACAGTTCACAAAAATACTTACACACTAGCTAGATCTTTAATATGATCAATAAATCCTTAAGTCTAATTACTTGACTTGCTACCATTTCCCAAACCCATCCTTACCCACTTGATTGACACCATGCTCCTAAGCCTTGCTGCATCCCTTTGTTTTGGGTTCAATAAACAACACTAAGAACTCCTTTCTTTCAACACCAATTCTAGATTATCTTCTCATGTACAGTATACCCAACTAACAGAAATGATATTGCCCCTGCATTAATTTAATGTACTAGTGGCTCTGTCACTTAATTTCCTCCCATGCTTCTTGGGTTCCATGGAAACATTTCCCTTATGACTTGCTTTCCTTCTGCTCTATACTGAATATTTTCAAGGTATACATCTTAGACCATTACCTGCAATGGTTTTTCTTCCTGCTCTGTAACCATGCCTTTACCTAGGTACTACAACTTCTTCCCAGGCGCTATCATGGTTGCTATTTTTACTCTCACTGGTTTGATTTATCACTTAATAAATACTAACATCATTAGAAACATAGAGTTCTATTATAATACAAAGATTTCTTTTAAAGCTATATGTCAAATAACCAGGACAATGCTTGAGCAAATAAGTACTCAGAACACTCTTAATAAATGGTAAAATAAGTAGGGCTGTTTACCAGCCTCATATTATATTAATACTTTTGGGGTGCTGATACATTGACAGAGAATGTGAATGAGATATAGTTTTGCATTCAAGAAACTTAAGACAGGAAGCTGACAGTCTCTGGTCAGTTATGTAGAGTCAAGGGGAAGTGTAAGCATGAAATTCAGCTGTGTTAATTGACAGGGTTCATGGAGGCTTCCACATATTAGGTTTTCTGCAGAAGACATGTATAAAAATGTTTTGAAGCTTGAAGCTCATGCTGTCCAAATATTTAAACTCTTTCCCATTATTATTTCTCTTTCCTGTGAGAACTCTTACATATTATACACTGATGTATCAAATTCAAGAGATTTTAAAGCACTTGACACACTTTTGATAATATAAATTCCATTGTGTGTGCTTTGGCCATTAAGGTGAGGAAAGTTCTTATTTTAGATAAGACATCATATGTTATTAAACACTACATTCTCTATGATTAGTGCTTTAATGTCCCTAAAATCTTTATAGGGAAAACTTTAGGGAAGAGTATTGAAGCTGAATTTGATTAAACAGCTTTTTCAAGTCATATAATTAACAAATATAAAGCAAATCTTTACATGTTTCTTTCAGCATTTAGAGAAATCATGTCCTTCTCTGATGCTTAGTTCGCCCTTGCAAATTTCTTTTTATTTTTGTAGTAGTTGCTTGCTGTGAGTTTGGGTGTAGTTAAGGCTTCAAATCTCTTTTCTAACTCTACTGTTGGCTATCTAGTCTTTTATAAAGATGTAGGTGGCTCCTTCTTTCTCTGGTAGATGGTTTCAAGCTAAGATTCTAAGAACTATTTGGGCTGTAGCTCATTGCTACCCACAAACCAAATCAATATTGAAGGAAATGCTGTCTATGTCTTTTCCTCATAGAACAATGATCCATCGATTCACTTCATATTTCATTTTCAATTTAGATTTATTCTCTTAATATGTTGGACTCTTGCTTGTTTGCTTAATAGAAACGGCAATAGAGTGTGTATAAAGCAAAATAGATAATAAGAGCTTTAGAGAAACTTTATCAGAGGAATAAGCCTGCGATTTGTTATTTGCTCATATTTTAAAAGAGTGATCACCATTAAAAATAAATAATCAAGTGAAAAATAACCAGAATTAAAACTTTAAACTCTGGATGGTCCTCTGTGAACTTTGAATTTAAGACACTCATTTAAAAGAAAACAAGGGATTGTTCTTTCCCTACATTTCATTAGCCTTCATGCATTAAAAACCAAGTTCTTGTTTTCTTTTTCACCTTTCTATGCCAAATTCTTGCAATTTGTCATGTAAAATGCCAAATACTTGGTATTAGGAGTTGGTTAAAAATGTCTCAGCTAAAGCCAGTACATTCGTGTGAGTGTAAGATGCTTAACAAGTCAAGGATGTAAGGATCTATGAATAGAGAGCATTTCATCATGAATTATTCAGCTAACTATGGGATGCTGTTATCTCCACTTCAGTGGCTTTTAATTGCACATGTAAGGATTCTGCTTATCTAGCATTCAATTTGGTGCCAAAGTGCAGCTTGCCCAAGCAGGGCAGAGCCAGGAAATGAGGATCTCATCAGACAAGCAGATGCCATTCATAGGTGCATTAACAAGGACAGCTAACAGTGCAGCAGCGATGGCGCCAGACAGACTTGGGTGGTAGCAGCAGTGACCATAGGAGAATATGTAACTAGAGTTTCTGATTTTAGGCAAGCTGCTGAGCCTTGAGTGACAAGCTAAACAGTGTGTGTAATTTCCACCTTATGCAGACCCTGTGTTAAAAAGCCAAGGTTGATTCTGAGGAAGAGGGAATGTCCATGTCTTAGTTAATGTCATTTAACTCTGAAGAGACAGCAATATGAACAGTATGACCAAGCAACTCATAAAAGAAAGCATTCACTGTGGCCTTGCTTAGAGTTTCATTGGCTCAGTCCATTATCATCCTGGCAGAGACCTTGGCAACACACGAGAGTGGTTCTGGGACAGAAACTAAGAGCTATTTTCAGATCCACAAATGGAGAGAGGGAGGAAAGGTTGGAGGGAGGGGGTGAGGGAGAGGGAGAAAGTGTGCCTGGTGTGGCCTTCTGAAAACTCAGAGCCCTCCCCCAGTGTTCAAAAGGGGATAGAAGGATAAGACTTCCTTTAATGAGACCACATCTCCAAATCTTTCTAATTCTATCAAATTGCTGCATTCCTTGGTGACTAAGCACTCAAATATTTTGAGCCTATTAGGGGGCTGTTATTATTCGAACTACCATAGGCTATAGGCGGAGATAAAGACTTAATTCTTAAACTCACCTTTCAAAGGACCCAATGTTCTTTTGTGTTAAACAGAATCGTGGCTCAATTTTGAGAAGCTATTTGTTTTAATCTTGAAAGTCTATTTAAGATTGGTTTGTTAATCAAGCTAAATATTTTTGAAAACTTGCTATGCAGTCAGAATTCATGAGGTGAATTCATCTAGCACCTGTGCTACATATTTTTGATAATTTACCCAGAAAAAATACATTTTTAAATATTTTGAGTTAATTTATAGCATCTTCTCCATTTATATCTTCCTTCATAATGGATGACTTTGGATGGTTACTATATGCATCTGTTTCCAGATTCCACTGCCTGTGGAGCATAAATTTTGCCTTTGTCCTTTGCTATGTGCTATACTGTTCAAAGGAGATAAAGTGATTACAAGAATGCATACATATACTTTTACCTTATGAAGCTCAAAACCAAGAGGAAGACAATACAAGCCTATTTTAATACATGATCAGTGTAATCATCTTGGAAGAAATGAAGATATAAAAGAGGCACTTGTGCCCCTCACTTTGGATTTCAGACTATTGAAACAATAGATCCCTAGAAATTTGAATTTCTTAATAACACTAATGCTGGGAGAACTTAAAGGTTCAAGCTTTTCTCTCTCTGAAGATGATTACAACTTCTCAGATCACCTTGCAGGGAGAGACTTGACATCAAACCATATTGATGGGAAGAACCATATCTAGATTAATACTGCATGCCTAATATATCTATCTGGTGCCTCTACTTGAAACTATACCTCACGTTAAGAATGGAAAAAAATAACTTGTGAGGTCACTGTATGTTTTCCCAAGTATATTAAGAAGTTTGGGTGTACCATTATGCTGTGTTCAGGTGCTATCTGCCTGGATTATGAATTGACATTACACAGAATAGTGTTAGTTAGAGAATAGATGTGTTCAATGTAAGATCACAGGCAGGAATGCAGTCCACCCAATGGCATCAGGCCTGTGCAGGCATATGACTCAAGAACTTACATTTGGTGAAGGGAATATTTTTTAATCCTCTAAGCAGCAATAAATGATCTCAGTAATTTGTATTGATATATTTATATGTTTAAATATATGTGTAGCAATAATAATAAAAAATGAGGCCATCAATTTCAGAGGGAAGAAAAGAGGAATATAAAAAAGTTGGGAGGGCTTAGAAGGAGAAAATGTAAAAACAAAGTAATATATTTTAATTAAATATATAAAATAAAAACATATAAAACCTGCAAATATGAATTTTGATCTATAATTTTTCCAGATCTATATCTTTAGTGCTCCAAGTTTCTTTTTCTCATATTTTTGTTAGGTAGTTTTGTATAATATTTTCTTGCAAGCTTTACTGAAAGTAGCAAGGAAATTGATCCCACAAACTCTTCTGGAAGTGTCTACTTCCAAGCCAATGGCGATCTGCTTTACATTATTATAGAGAGTTAGGACCCACGCTTTCCTCCCATATACATTCAAAGGCCAGTGATGGATTAGCACAATCAATTGGTTATCTCATATATACAGTCAATGAGATGCCAAAGTTCTCCATTCAAGATTTAATTTAATTTTAATATACAGTATAACATTTATTAGAGGCAAAAGGCTAAAATTATTGGTTAAAAACAACCAGTGAGTGACAGTGTAAATTCTTGAAAATGGATACAGAAGTTATTTAAATCTAGGTGTCCATAAATGTTTTCTATGAGAGCCCTGACAGTAAGTAATTTCAGCCCTGAATGCCATGTGATATCTGTATAACTCCTTGGACATAAACAAACATGAGGTGCTCTGTTACCATAAAACTTTATTTTAAAATCATCAATAAAAGTCTTGGGATGAAGCTTTGTGGTGGAGTGCCTGCTGGACACACATATTACCTTGGGTTCAATACTGAGGAGCATGGAAAAGAGAAAATACCATGATCAATAACTATCTGATGCTAGTATTTCAACTGTTTAATAGTTATGAGGAGGTCATGTTGACTTTATTGCACAAGCACGTGAATTTAGGTCCTGAGAATTAGGCCACCATCCAGAATTAAAGCACTGACGTCATACTCCCACAGCTACTCTTATTTAGTGTGACTGGCAGGCATGTTAGTGCCAGAGCAATATTCTGAACTTTATTATGTGTCAGCTACTTCATTTACTTTATAATGTTCCTGCATTGCTTATCTTTCTGCCGTGAAAAAAAAAAGACTTTGCTAAAATGAATGCAAATTCAGGAAGGGTTTTCTTTGGCCCATAGCTCTAGGATACTGTCCATCTTGACTGGGAAATTATGGCGTTGAAGCAACAGGGCAGCTGATTCCAGTCCATCCATACTCAGGGAGCAGAGGGAGGTAGAGGCTTGGGCTCAGCTCATTTTCCTGTCTGGTACAATCCAAAAATGGAATGGTGCCACCCACATTTACCGTGTGTCTTCCCAGCTCAATTAACCCAAACCATGGAATCCTTCAGAGGCATTCCCAGAGGCTAACCTAATCTAAATAATTTCTCACAGGCATGCTTAGAGGCTTCCGCCCTAGGTACTTTATATCTGGTCAAGTTGAACCATTAGCAACCACAGTGCTTGGGAGGCAGGTATAAATAGTATATACCTTTGTTGGGAAATGAAGACCAAGACTTGGTAAATTTCAAAGTTCTCAAGGTCAATAGGAAGAGTGACTTCATCTTTGTTCAGATTAATGTATTCTATTTAATTCAGTGACTGAAATAATGAAATCATTCTTTAAATGCATCTGCGATGATTTCTCAAGTATATGAAGGACCAAGCATATTTAAAGAGCTCCTGGAATCTGGTGGATGTTGACAGATTTGCAATGCTTATTTCTGATCTGTAGCTTTACTCTGATTGTAGCTCAGTTTCCATTCACACTGCTTTATGAAGAGTAATTTTATGAAGAGGTAAAAAGGGTGATTGTGGTGTGTAGTTAATTAGAATTTCTAATTAAAATCATCCTGAGGTTTAAAAAAATAGGAAACAGCCTATGCCAATGGAAGAGTAATTGCTAATCTGTAAATTAAGGAAACTGTATACTATAAGTGCTTTCCCTCCACTGGAGTGAAAAACACCCAGGTGTAATTATCATGCCTTGAATAAAATACTTACCTTGGATAAAGATTCAATACACATGGCAAAATAGATAGAATTTTATTTTCCCAAATGCAGTTTGGTCAAGTGTTGGGGAGTCTCTGTCACTGGTGAGCATTCTTGCTTCTCTCTCACCCCCCTTTTTGAATTTGAGCACAAATCTGAATTTATCAAGCTAGAGCTTTCTAGGCTGTTCAAAATCGTAGCCCTGTGTCTATATGTGAGAACACATATCAACACCGGCAGGTTGACGGAAATATTAAAAAAGTAGAATCGGCACATTCCAGTGCTTGTGCCTCTGCCATGGGCACATGTCTAGCCATAAACTGACAGGCAATGCCGACCTGGTTTTATCTCATGGAGATTCTGACTCTGCACTTCACAGTCTCTCCACCTAGCTCCCTAGGTTCCCACTGGCAAATTGCTACCTTCAAATCCCTGATGGCCTTTGTGGAGCACCTCAGGCAAACCCAGGTTTGGCTGATATACCTTTCTCTCCTGAACCCAGATGAGCTGTCGCACAAAGGAAAACACAATACAAACTTAGTTCAGAAACAATGATAACTCAATCGCTGGGCACAACAACTAAGATCTAACAGTACAAGCCTTATTAAAATCTGATCCCTCCAGTGGAGTATCCTTTGGATCCGCCATGATACTAGAAAATTCTAGCAGTTGGATCTTACCCTTCTGCTGTCGTGGTTCCAAAGAGAACTCTCTACTGACACCTCCTCTCTCCTTCTGTCCAACCCGGAAGTCCTGCCTACTCACCCAGTGATTGACTCCTTTATTCATGAGTGGATTGGTTCATGAGAACAGCACCAGGCCCATCCACAACACAGGCCTCTATGAAAAAGGGGGAGGAGCGGTATTTGTGTGCTCAGTATCAGGTGGATATAATTCCTAGCATCATACTTGGCTATTCTAGCGATAGCTTCTTACTTCCCCCATGTTTCAATGATAGGCATTCTTAACATAATCTTATGCCATTAGCCAATGAAAAACAGCAGTAGTAGCAGTAACAGCAACAAGAACAGCAACGGACATGAGAATTCACCTGCAGGGCATGCGTGGGGAGTTAGTGGCGTTTTACTCCCTAGTTTCTGTTTTGGTGCCTTATGGTGTCATTCATGGTATTCTGTTGGTTGGTACTGAGGTAATCTTATGTCACTATCCTGCTCGTTTCAGTTTCATGAAGTCTATTAATTCTGCATTTGTGTCTGATTAAAAAATAAAACATTCCCTAAAATATCTAATTCCTTCTTTGGGGTATCTTCTCAATAGTGGGCTCAGCTATCTAGAAATGAGATAAGACAAGTGGGGGAACATCAGTATTGTACTTACTTTTTATGCCAAATGATTTTTAAATTAATTGATGATACTTTAGAAAAGTTTGGGTTTATGGCGAAGCAGGAGGTACAGAGCTCCACAAACCCCAAACAGTTTTCCACGGTTAACAATTACTCCAACTGCCAGGTTAAGCTGTGCTTGTGGGGCACTTTCACAAACACCTAATGTCACAGCCCTGCTATTACAACAGGATATAGGATAATTGCAATGCCCTGAAATCTTTTCTGTTTTACCAGTTTACTTTTGATCCCTCTTCTGCCCAGGTCCAAACAACCACAAATCTTTTATGCTGCTTGCCATTTTTGAGCTTGCATATTGCACTTAGGAGATTTATTTATGATCTTCCCTGTCTTTAGGTATGTTCACATATTTCCATGTCCATGAACCACATCTTTTCGACACTCAACGTTATCAAATTGCATGCATTTATCAGAACTTATGTTATTTACTATTTACAATCCACCCAGAGAAGAATGCCTTGGTTCCTACTTTATAAAGTTTTGGCATTTAGTTGTAAAACTATTTTAAACATTCATTCACATGATTGTGGGGAGATGAATTTTCATCTGAGAAAACATCTATAAACCTGATTGCCAGATAGTATAAGATGGTTGTCTTGACTATATAAAGCATACAGTCCTTGGCATTCTCTAAAACAGTAAGTGAGAACTCCTTTTCCTCCCTCCTCATTCATTTGCATCTTGCCTTGTCAGTGGCTGAGGGTTTCGTCACTGTAATAAACATAAGATGGGTGAGGTGACTTGGGAGATGGCCCAGTGGTTAGTAGCCTGTGCTGCTCGGGCAGAGGACCAAAGTTTGGTTCCCAGCATCCATGCTAGGCAGCTTGCAACCACCTGTAAAGCCCACTCAAAGGAGATCTAGTGTCTCCTAGAATACCTGCAGTTACATGCATATATGCCTGCACATGGTTATAAAAAAATCTTTAAGAAAAATAAGCATACAATTATATCTCTTTTTCATCACTCTTCTCTAACAGCATGGTATTGACTATGCTTTATTTGTCATGTGTCTGTTTAGTGAGGCATCTATATCACTTGTTCACTTTTTATTAAATTGCTATTTCCAGAATGTGATCTTTTATGACTTATGGAACTTTTGCATCAATCAGACAAGTACCTTGGAAATAACTTCTTCTTCCTTTTCTTTTCAGTTTTGTAACACTACCCTTCAAAGGTAGAAGTTCCTAAAACTATTTTTCTCTAATAGATGATCCTTCTCATAGTTCATGCAAAATGCATTGACAAGATTATGATGACAAAAGTAGACTGTTAAAGGCTGGAGAAGGCGCCGG
Source organism: Apodemus agrarius (assembly GCA_964023405.1). Classification (NCBI taxonomy): domain Eukaryota; kingdom Metazoa; phylum Chordata; class Mammalia; order Rodentia; family Muridae; genus Apodemus; species Apodemus agrarius. The sequence goes on along the minus strand of OZ030013.1, from coordinate 102,396,616 downwards.
GCGGTGGTGGTGCACGCCTTTGATCCCAGCGCTTGGGAGGCAAAGGCAGTTGGATTTCTGAGTTTGAGGCCAGCCTGCTCTACAGAGTGAGTTCCAGGACAGCCAGGACTACACAGAGAAACCCTGTCTCGAAAAAACAAACAAACAAAAACAGAGTTTGTTTTCATACATGGCTGCTGTGCTCCAGTCCCAGGACTGAAGGTTATGGTAAGAATTGGTCCTCCACAGGGTAGGAGAATCTACCTATCACAGGTGAAAACATAAGCGTCATCTGGCCCCCTGGCTACTAAGCCCTATGGGCTGCCAATTACTCTTAGTGCCACAGGTATCTGAAGCCTAGGGCTTGCAGGGCAGCATCTTTTCCTCACACCCTCAGTTATCACCTTGACAGCAGGCCAAAAGTAAATTTATTTTTCATTTGTTGATTTAAAAAATATTATAGAATCTACTTAGCCTTTATAAAAAAAGAAAATTCCATTAAATGTCAGTATTTGGGTGTTTGCAGTATTTTAAGTTTTTTTTTCCTCATTATTCAGTATATAGACATGAGCCAGGGGTACATTTATCAAAAGAATAAATAATTACTTTCTAGTGAGGGTGCCTTGGTTGCTATGGGCAAGAAGTGTTAACTTGAGAATATTAAAACATTTGAGTTCACGAAGAGAATAGTTTCTTAATTCGTTTCCCAGCAGAAGAGAACTGAAGGCAAATGGTTCAGCTGCAAAGTCACTTGGTGCCCAGCTTGAGGCCGTGGAAGCCCATTGTGCAATGAGAGAAATGTCTCCTGCTGGTGGCCATCTGATTGTATACACCACCTTTGCACAGTCAAGCAAACACTCCCCACCATCACCACCACCCAAACACACAAAGTAATTTAGACAAATTTTAAAAACAACAAGTAATGGGTAAAGCAAAAGGGAGTTAAGAATATACAAGCCATTTGAAGCAGATATAGTGGGAGAAGGCCACACCCTATAGGACATTTGTTTTGCCCAGGTGTTAAAAATGGGTGGACACAAGTTTAGAGCCTTTTTCACCTATTGACGGCAGATACTAAACACTATGGCCCTTTTCTTATGTGATTTTTCATAACTTCCCAGTGAGAAAGTTTCTAGACATGTAGGTCTCTTAAACATCAAATGTACTGGTAAACTACTTGGCCAGATTTCTATCAATTTTATAAGCAATAGTACTGTTTCAGAGACAATTTCACTATGTTGGCAGGTAGACAAGGGGCAAGAATATATGTGAAAGATTATAAATAAGCAATAGACCAATGTGTGTATGGGTATGTTATGAATTTCTCCTCCATTCCATGATTAATAATAGGACAAAGTAGTTTAAATTACTGTCTTGGCCCAAAGTGTTTTTACATGTGATAATTTCTAAAATCCAGTGTGGAAAGATAGCTCCTTTAAATTATCATCAAAGCTGAAGTTTATTTGGGGATAGGAATTTAAACATTTGAGCTTGTTTTCTACTAGGCAAGTCATTTTACGCCCTAGGAAAGATAAGAGGCCATTAAATCTCACCCAGCAGACTGTAAATTCAGCAAATCATATAACAGATAAGGAATTGAAATAGAAGCTGCATATCAAATTCTGAACGTAGGCAGTTTAAGGGTAGAAATGTTTCAATGGGTTTAATGTAAATTTACGTTTAAAAGCATGTTTTCAACAAATACTCACCAGAGGAGAGAAAAGAGCCAAGACAAGATTAACAAAAAGCTCAGGACTAATCCTCGGTGGTTAATACCTAAGTTATCTTTGTGTTTCAGTGTTATAAAACAATTGATAGCAAGAACAATGTCTTTTACCACTTACTTTATTAAAAAGTAATCCTGATTCAGTAACAACTCTGAAATGAGGTTCCCCACCAGTCCTATCTGAAGCTCACATTAGGAGGAAATACTGTTTTCACCATTAAAAATGAAAAAATGTGTGGGATATTGACCTGGAAGGAGGTAGCTGCCCTTTATACTATGCTCTCATTTCTTTGGTGTTTATATGCAGCTAGATTTTTTTCTATCTCAAATGCAGTTCAAGGAACCTCCTAGAAACACACATCTGAAGTCACCTGTATCCTTTCTGCATATATCCTACAACATCTCCCGCGAACTACACTGCAATCTCTAGATTACTTACAGTACCTAATGCAGTGTGAATGCTGTGCTAGGTAGTTAGGGAATAATGCAAAGTGAAAAAAACATGTATGCTCAGTATAAATGCAAGTGGGGATTCTGTAGTACTTTTAAATTTATTGTGTGTACACATGTATATGTGCCTGTGGTTGTGTGTGTGGTATATACATGTGGGTGTTGAACTGTACATGCAACTGTTGAGGACAGGGGTCTGTGTTGGTTTCTTTCTCACCCAGTATCCACCTTACTTATTTTTTTTAAAAATGTTCTTTTATACATTTTATTTGTTTATTTGTATATATGTGTGTGTGTGTTTGTGTGTGTGTGTGTGTGTGTGTGTGTGTGTGTGTATGTGTATGTGTGTGTGTGTCACAAAACAACCAGGGCATCTTCCCAAACCTTTTCCTACTACTTATGAATTATAGACCTTTCAATACCTAAATGTGGAAAACAACTATAAACAGTTTACTCTGTTTGATTCTGTGATGGTCATAGCTTCTGCATGATTCTTTATGGTCCAAAATATTTAAAATATCATTTCATATTATTTTTGTTACTTCAGTAACATTCCAGAACAGGACTGCACCTGTTTGTTTGTTTGTTGTTTGTTTTGGTTCATTGAGTTTGTCTAACAGAACTTCACTGAATCTCAGTGAAACACCATTAGCCTTTTAGCATCCCATAGGTGATCCAATACATCCAAACACAAATTTCAGTCACAAAGAAATCTTAATCAAGGGAGAGAGGTCCTCCGTCCTGAGAAGGCTTGATGCCCCAGTATTGGGGAATGCCAGGACAGGAAAGTGGAGTGAGTGGGCTAGTGAGCAGAGGAAGGGAGGATGAAATAGGGAGTTTGGGGATGGGAAACCAGGAAAGGGGATAACATTTGAAAGGTACATAAAGAAAATATCTAATAATAGTAATAAAAGAAAATCTTAATCAAGCTCATCCCCATGTTTTATAGGCATGTGGCTATAGAAGTATATTTTGCTTCAGTTAAACTATTCTAATCACACTAATAAAATGAATGTTAAAACTGTGTACTTGAACTGAATGAGATGAAGTCTTAAAAGCCCAGCAAGCAGAGTTTCTTTTTCATAGTTCAGCTTCATTAAAATTGTATGACGTCCTGATGAACTAAGGCCAGGAAAGCTAACACTGATATCCTTTCTAGGTAACATATCATTTCTGTCTCAATTAGGCCTCAATTACTGATTTGACAATTAAAACTTTAGTATGAAGTACGTCCCCCACGCCCAGTTTTCAAGCTCCTTGCCACTCATTGGAGCTTGAATCTACATAATTTTCCTAAATTTTCTAAGTGTGTAATTAAGGAAGACATCAGTATTAATTCATGATCATGGTCACTTTCTTGACTCTAGTCATCCATACTATGAAAATCACAGAACAGTGACTGGAAGACAGGGACTGGACCAAGAATCAGAGCATGAAGACCAGTATATATGACATCCACTACTTCAATAGAAAGTAGCATTTGAGGACTCATGCATTCAATAAAGTCTATCGAAATTACAGAACATGGATGATGTAAAACTAGATAGATTGTTCACGTCATGTACATGGCAGATGTATAATCACAGGTCAAATACTATGTGGTGGAAAATGAAAATAAAACAGGAAATCTGCTCTATTCTAAATAAGTTGTGTGACCAACTCATTCTACAAGGTAATCACCTGTGCTCTACATGACCATAGACCTTTATTTTTTTGAGAGACATTGCCACCCTTCAGAGTTTTTCTAGCTGCAAATATCACTATCTCAACCAAACCAGTTGGTCAAAACCTTATCCACATGTGGGCCTGTCAGATCCACAGCAGATTACTTAAGAGTCCCTGCCAAATCATCCAAATTCCAATTTGATAAAGACTCTGACTTTGAGGAAAGGTTTCTCCTCCATAGTAATTTATCTAATCTCTTCAGACCCAGAATTCATTTGTAAATTCAGCATAATGATGATAATCTTTGCTCTACTGCCTTCAAAGCACTGTGTTAATGAATAGCTTAGAAAATATAAGTCAAAGACTTTGTAATCTGCATAAATCAGCATTAACATTGGCCCAGGATTTATCAAGTATAATAGTATTGCTATCAATTTTAGTATTAACTCAATAGTATATCAAACCTATTGAAATAAAATAGATATAGGAAGAGCGCTTGGCAATACCTTATCCTATACCAGAACTATAATTATTTTATAGGTTCATGTGCTAGTCAAGTAGAGTTTAAAATCACAAAAATGGAGAACTCTATTTCTTTTTTCCAAAGAATCCATTGATGTATAGATCATAGATAATAACTACAAAAGAAACAGCTTCAAAACTAAGCAAACCAATTCAAATATTTTTATTCTCCTTAAGAGATTTCAGTGGGCCTGTTTGGTGCTTTAGATAAATTTCTAATCTCCCCAAATAGCTGTGGAAGTCACCACACTGATGATCAATGTCAAGGGCAGAGCAACGTGGTGTCCTGTTTATTAGAGTGGAAATCAGTATTTAATTGATTACTCTACCACTTATTGTGAAATAGTTGGAAATTATTAATTACATTGTGGGTTACTTTTCTCAGTTAACTACAGTTCCAATAATAATAGTCTGGGGTGGAGAGATGACTCAGCAGTTAAGAGGACTGGCTACTCTTACAGCACACCTAGGTTCAATTCCCAACATTCCAGGGGCAGTTCACAACTGTCTGCAGCTCCAGTTCCAGGTAATCTACCAGCAGCCTCATACAGACATATTCAGGCAAAATGCCAATGAACATAAAGTTAAAAAAAGGAAAAGGACAGTAATTTTCTAAATTGCTCTTATGAATGAATATAAAAAATATGTGAAAGACAGTACTTGGCACTGTGCTTATTAAATATAATTCTTAGGGTTTTGATAAATTTGATCCTATTTCTTAGCTTTATTTCATCTTAGTTTATTTTTCCTGGACCAGCTTTCAAAATGAGAGAAACCCATCTAATAGCTTATTATCATATCTATACTCCATGTAATCTGTTTTACCTTTGTGATCTCTCCAAATCTTTAGTTTTAAAGTTGATTTATATTGGCAATAAGAGAGAACAGATAAAATGAATATTTATTTGATGACTTCATGTTGACTCTCTAAAAAGCATAAAAAACTCTGCAATTATTATGACAGTAACATTTCTCTCACAAGGTAGTTGAGGAACCTGTAGATCTCCAAAGCATTTCAGAGTTTCATGAGGGGACAACTATTTCCAGAATAAAATTGATATGTGATTATCTTATAGTTTCACAAATGTATAGTGATAGTTTCCACACATCACGTGACCTGTGAAATTGAAAAGTGTGAGCCAGAGGGAAGGCTGAGAATCTACCTGTGAACTGAATGAAGAAGTTGTGAATCATAGCAACTCTATTTGGGAATAGTAGTTTTTAAATGTATTTTTATTGAAGTATGTATATTTTTTCTGATATTGATGATTAAATCCGGGCATTATCTCTGAGCTATACCATTAGCCTCTTTGATCAAATGTTGGGTTAATAGTGATTTTCGTTAAGATTTATGTTTTTAATTAAATATATGTGTTCAGGCCTACATGTGGGTGTACATGTAGCATACATGAGCTATATGAGCATAAATGTGCACGTATTCTGGAGTTCAGATCCTCTGGGGCTGGATGCACAGATGGTGATGAGCTAACAGCATGATGCTGGGAGCCAAACTCAGATCTTCTGCCACAGAAGTATGTGCTGTTAATGTCTGAGTCATCTCTCTATCCTCACTACTATTTTAAATAATTAATACATTAAAGATTAAAATTGTTCACAAATATGAGTTAAGGAAGTGTCTTTAGAGTTATTCATAGGTGTGAAGGGTCATTTTACAATGACCTTGTGCTCAAACTGAAGACTAATATATCAGACGATCATTAGGGTATTAGATATTCTCCTGGGGCAACTGGTTTTTGTTTTGTTTTGTTTGTAATTTTTGTTTTTGAGTTGCAAGACTCATCAATATGTCAAGAGGAATATTGAAGATCACATGTAACACCCTGCCCCAGATGTTCTGGACTGAATACTCATCTGCTGTATCTTGTTCTTTCTGATTACAGAACCACTGACACAAGCAGTGGACAAGCCATACAACAGGGACCACTGTGATTTTGTCTAGAGTCAGCGAAAACATTACCTTGAATGATATATTTCAACATCAGCTTCTCACTCTTGACAGCTGTTAGCAAAATATTTATAAAAAATATAGTCACAGAAGAAGGAGCCAGAGACAGCTGATGACTAGAAAGAAACTGCATTCTTCACACAGCAGGGCAATTATACATGTGAACTCACAGTGGTTGTTAAAGCATGCACGACAACCATGCAAACCCAACCTAGTTCAAGTCCCAGCACGAAACGGGAGTTGGACATAAAATCCTAACCATAGTCCTGGAACTATTGACAATTGATAGTGGCTTGAAGAAAGAGAAGTGGTTTTCAAGATTGTAGCCTCTGTTAATTTGCAGATGCTGCCAATGGAATACCACATCTAAGAATTTTTATACAGCACAGATTGGTCCTTGTAAGCTTACAATTTAAAAGAAAATGAAAGGTGCCCCAAAGATAGGTAAAAAGAGAATTAGGGGTGGCTGTGGGAAGAGTAGTGGGTAGAGGGTGAATATGATGTTTTAAAAGCATGACCTCAGAATAAATAGGTTCTAAATGTGAAAGTTTTAATATTCTATATGATGATATTCAGAGAATTGCATGATTTTCTTATAATTAGTGTACCTATGTTATATGCATTGTTAAATATAGTTCCAATAAATAAACTATTTTCTTCTTATATAGAAAGAAATTTCTAGGATAAAATCTAAGGAGACAGATTTTCATGAGGACAGCATTGCCTATGACTTATGACTTTTGGTGTTGGGTTTGTATAATCAGTTTCACGGATAAGGTCTTCCAAATGTCTTGACATCACAGAGGAACCCTTATCTCCATTTCCTCACTGGAACTCATTCATCCTTGGTAATTTCAGTCAGAAATAAATCTAAGAATTTATTGCACAATTGTCCTATTTTAAAACTTACATTGGGTAAGAGAGACTGCTTCCATTCCTCCATTCCAGAAACTATATCAAGGCTGCTACTGCTTATTGGTGTTATTTTGGGGCCATGGATGCATTCCCCAAACATAGGAATGTAAAGAAATGTCAGTATTAAGAAGCATTTACTAACTATGGGGTCAGACACACTTTCGTTTGGATGCCCAGTAGCACACCTGGGAAAAAACAAAATACCAACTCAAACCCTGAGGAAATAGTACCAATTGAAGATGAGTGGCCCAGTTTGGACTCCAGGCAATGCCACCTGCAGTTTCAACCAGATGTTCTTTCAGGCATGCGGTATCACTACTGGGGAGAACCTTTACTGACTCTCTTAATGAGCCTACGGAAGTGCCAGGTGGGAGGCATTCCAGGTGTGTGATCACCTTGCTATAAGATGGGTAATGAGGAGCAATTTTACTTGATTTAGATAGTTATATATTTTGCTAGGAAACACTTCTGCAAAGGTACCTCTTGGCATTTGCAAAAGCATAATAATAAGAATGAAATATTTTAAAAATTTAGTTAAATAAGTGGGCACAGGGCTTATTTTTTTCCCTTTCTGTTGCTTCTCTTGATGGCAAATGCATGACTCCACAAAGCTGAAACACAATCCACCAAGGAGTTGAGCACATATTAACTCCTGAGCTGAGACTACAACCAGATTCACTCTTTCATACATTACACATTTGTAATTTCCCATTGACTGGGGTAATTGCCAATTCCAGTGAGCTAACTTAAAAATCTGTTTTTCTCTTTAACTAAAACATAATATAAAATCAGGATCAAATTTCTGCTCTGCGCCTGAGGAAATGGCTTATTTCCAGAAATGTTTAGAGAGTATAATAGTTTGCACCCAGATGTAGTTGCAGAACACTCAGAAAAATGCGCGTTTTCTTGCATATAATTCCAACCTTCCACCCGCACTAACTGCGAATGATGATTTGGGTTGTTTTTCAACATTATAATGAGAATGAAAGCTTCATCAGTGGTAATATATCATCTCTTATGTAAATCTATCAACTATTGATTCCCTTACCAGTTGTCAAGGGAAGTCTGACCTCCAAGAGAAAAACATCCAAGTTAGGGCTATGGTGCACAATGGTCCAGCTCTGAAACCACTAAAGTAGTATCTTGGCCCCACATGAGATGTAGAGAACTGATGGAGCACTTAGGAGATGTTAGAAGTTGCGAAGTATCCATACCCCCTCAGAGCTATAGGATAACTCACAGGAGAGCAGGTTAACACAAAGCCTGTCTATCTGCTTTGCTCATTTTTCTTTCTTAAGCATTTGCTTGAGTTCTGGTGTAGCAAATGGGTCAAATAAACCTAAAACTTTTTCCTACAGAGGCTGAGAAGACCTAACCATGAAGTTCCAGGATGTGAGCTCAGTATTTTTAATAATATAATTATTATATATTACAAAATGTCGAGCATTATAATTGTAGCAACACAATTTATTCTTATTACTATGCTTTTGTAAATGTCAAGAGGTACCTTTGCACAAGTGTTTCCTAATGAGAGCCATTAGGAAAGTTTATGGAACTAGCAAAACTTGAGTAATTGCTAGGAGTCTTGAAACTCTGAATTATGAACTTGTCATGAACATGTGTCAAGAGAGGAATTCCATGGATTTACCATCAATACCTGGGTATAATTTACTAGAAGACACTAGACAGGAATGTCTAGATGTGAGTAGAAAATAAGTCGCTCCCCAGTACAGCTGAGGGACTAATATCAAAGATTGTTGGATAAAGAAAATGGAAGACCTACATAATAAATATTGTCTGATCAAATGTAGTCCTGCAACATTGGTATCCATAGGGAACTTGTTAGTTCTGTGCCCATTCCAGACTTGCTGAATCGACTTAACAATATTCCCAAGTAGCTTATATAAATACTGGAAAGTTCTATGAACAAGAGCTTGTGGTGTATTTGTGCTTTGTCTAGGCTACTGTGGAATATCAGCTTCATGTGGTCTGTGAGTTCTATCTTGGGTATTCTGATATTTTTGGCTAATATCCACTTATCACTGAGTGAATACCCTGTGTCTTCTTTTGTGATTGGGTTTACTCACTCATGATATTTTCTAGCTCCATCCATTTGCATAAGAATTTAATTAATTCATTGTTTTTAATAGCTGAGTAGTACTCCATTGTGTAAATATACCACATTTTCTGTATCCATTCTTATGTTGAAGGATATCTTGTTCTTTCCAGCTTCTGGCTATTATAAATAAGGCTGCTATGAACATAGTGGAGCATGTGACCTTATTACATGTTGATGCATCTTCTGGGCATATGCTCAGGAGTGATATAGCTGGATCCTCAGATGTCCGATTTTCTGAGGAACTGCCAAACTGATTTCCAGAGTGGTTTTACCAGCTTGCAATCCCACCAGCAATTGAGTAGTGTTCCTCTTATTTCACATCCTCTTCAGCATCTGCTCTCCTCTGAGTTTTTGATTTTAGCAATTGTGACTAGTGTGAGGTGGAATCTCAGGGTAGTTTTGATTTGCTTTTCCCTGATGATTAAGGAATTGAACATTTTTAAGGTGTTTCTCAGTCAAGGAAGACCAAAGTGTGAATACTTTCATCCTTCTTAGAAGGTAGATCAAAATACCCATGGCTCACTGCCAACTAGTAGACTAAGCACAGCGCCCCAAATGGAGGAGCTAGAAAAAGGACTGAAGGAAGCTGAAGAGGTTTGCAGCCATATAGGATGAACAAGAATATGTACAAACCAGTACCCCTAGAGTTCCCAGGGACTAAACCACACATGGAGAGACCCATGGCTCCAGCTACATATGTAGCAGAGGATGACCTTTACAGACATCAATGAGAGGAGAAGCCATTGGTCCTGTGAAGGATCAATGCCCCAGTGTGGGGGGGAATATCAGGTCAGGAAAGTCGGGGAGAGGGGGTTGGTAAGCAAGGAGAGGGGATGGAATAGGGATTTTTGGAGACATAAGGAGGAAAGGGGATACCATTTGAAATGTAAATAAATCAAATATCTAATACAATAAAAAATTAAAAAAAAACTAGCATAATGAGTGATATTATAGTCTTATAGTACTGGTGATACTCAGCAAGGGGAAATGGGCTCCTGTTTGAAAGCAATGCTTCCAGTAAATTTGCAAAGTGTTGAGGAGATGATAATCACTAGCAAACTAAGAAAAGGGTGGAAGTCCATAGTGGTCAAAACTTCTGATACAGGGGAGGGCCAGCATCCAAGGTAGGCGATGCACATCTCATTCATTAATATATTAACTCATTTAAGACAGTGGAGTGAAAGCAGCTTCATAGTGGATGATGCCACACAGCAAAGGGAGAAGGGCTATAGGAATCCTTAGAATAATGATGAGACATATTGGCTTTCATGATTCGACTATATTTCTATTCTGCCCTTAGTGATGAGCTTAGACAAGTCTTCTTCACCTCCTAAAATGGGGGAGCAGAGTATATGCAACTCAATAAATAGCAGCCTCAGATTCTAGAGTTTTATGGACAATATCGTTGCAAGCTACCATTTCTATAAATGAAATTGAAAAAAAAGGTTGGCAGAATGACATTAATAATATTAAAGTTATCAGCATGGAAGTAATAGCATCCTTGAGTTCAAAAGAATATAAACTGTGGTAGCAATCAAATGCTGCAGCTTGAAATGAGTATCTTGCTTTCGTCTGAATCGTACTTTGAACATTTCTAACACTTAGTGTTTTCTTAAGGAATTACCACTTATTTTTTTCAAATACATTGATGAATTTATAATACTGGCCTCTCGTTGATGCATCATCTCTTTAAACCCTTTCACTAACACAGAGGTATAAATATTTGTTGTATCCTCATTAAAGCAAAATAATGCTTTTGCACACTCAGGGATCTCATAAAAACACTAAACAGGAAGCCATAACATATAAGCAGAGAATCCAGTAAAGACTCCTGTAGGTCCTATTCATAAGCTCTTAGAACACACTGATTAACAGGCCCTGCTTTCATGGTGTCCTGAATGCCCTCTGGCCCTTCTACTCTTTCATCATCTCTTCTGTGTGGGTAAAGCTGGCTAGAGACATCCTATTTATGGCTAATATAGTTATTATTTCATATACATATGAACGAATATATATAATTATGAATGAAAATTATTAATATTACTGATGACTCTGGCATGAAAGTTATAAAGCATTTCATTTTCAACAATTCAAGACCTATTGTTTGAGAGTTTTTTTGTTTGTTTTTGTTTTTTGGCAAATCCTGGCTTTCTTAGCTTTCTTTGAGTAGATTATTTTCCTCTCAGTACTGTATTTGTTTTATGTCAGACTCAGTCTATCTTTGATTTATGCTCACTCTTTGGTTTTGAGGCTTTAAAACATCAGTCAGACCAGAAAAAAACCACAACAAAAAATAATTCTTTGAAAACTGATTTTCCAAGTAAGAAATAAAGAATGATGGATGACTTGAATAATTGCCATATTAGAGTATTAGGATACAGACGATACACACAGTCTCTTCAAAATGAATTTCATTGAGTAAGAAGTGAGTCTATGTTTTATTAATCTTTTGCATATGAAAAAACCCTTAGACTATTACCATTTCTATCCAAATTCATAGTAGGCCATATCTAGCCTATCCTGTTTTAATATTGAACTATAAACACTGTAAGAAACAAAGTAGTGTTTTTGTTATTGTTTGTTTTATTTTTTATTTGCCAATACAGAAAAAAACTAGTTCTAGAATAATTGTATGTAATCTCTAGAAAAACACACTACTTACACTTTCCTAAACCTGTCTGCTTTCTAACTGCAGTCTAAATGCTAAATCCTGATCCCACAGTAAGTGCAACTCTCATCAAAGGAGCTTCAGTTTAACACACGCAGAGACCATTAAAGAAAGTCATCACTGATCATATGCAGATAACTAATTTTGATGCTACCCAGCCCCAACTAATACATCTACAACCCCTAAATCTCTCGGAGCATCATGGGGTGGGGTGGGTGAGTTGAAAAAGAACCTGAGAACCAGGAAGTTCTCTCTGGGACAGTATCATCTATATGTAACAGGAAACCTGAAAGAAATTTCAAAAATATGGTCAATTAACCATGATCTGCCCAAGAACAATATCATCTGATATGTATGTAGGTTAACTTTCCCAGTTCCCACCTTTACTTGAGGAGCTATGGACAAATAATGGTTGCTAGGCAAGGAAGAAATAGTGTTCTTCAGGTAAGACCTTCATGAAAGGTCATGCGGTCCCAAATGGTCTTCCTTAAAGAAAAACTTTCATGGACTGACATCAAATTGACTCATTGTGTTATGTATACAGGTTAATGTATATATATAACATATATATGTAATGAAGATGCCATGTGTTTGAGGAGTTGGAAGAACACAGGAGTTTGAAGTTAAGGGTGAAAATATTGTAAATACAGCACCCATATATGGGATTCTCAAAAAAATATAAATAATGTAAGGACTTCTCGATAAATTTACCATTAAGTGCCAATAAGGTGTGTCTAGTATGTGTCTAGTAAAGTATGTAAACATCTATATCATTAATAGTTTACTTTTAAAACAGTATTTTTTATATAATACTATTTTATTAATAGCCATGATCATTAAATTTTACATATGTGTGTATATATATATATTACACTTATCTGTTTGATGATATTAATGTATACTATATATGTTATGAGATACATATGTTTGTATGAGTTAGCTATGTTTTACAGGAAAGGACATTGAAAGAAAAGTTTGTAGAATGTGTATTAGAAGGTAGGAGCTGGAATAACAATCCAGGAAGCTTGGCTACACACATGAGCTCTGGGTCTTAATGCTGTTGTGCCTCCCCTGGCAACAATGGTGAGAAAGGATGCATTTTATTTTAGATTTCTCCAGCTATAAATTTAAAAGTTTAAATTAGAGAGTTTTTCAGATTAAAATTATGCAAACAAGGCATGTATTGCTAGCGCATGTAGGTTTAAAAGGTCCTGGATCATAGCAACTGTCTTAGGCATCTTAAAGCACAGGAGACTTTTTCAGGGCATCACTAGCTTGTGACAGTCATCTCCACTAAAATCAACATACGGACCATATGTTTCCTAAAGTAGTTACTAAGCATATTTTTTTCTATCATGTGTAACAACAACATACAACTTTATGCCATGTTTTATTGGTGTGCTCTTACATGTTATCTTTTATATTTGCAGAAGTGCCTTGGACTATGATTGACTATGATTACTTCTGTCCTTGAACATTGGGCACTGGCAGGAATGTATATGGTTGTCATATAGGGATAATCCTGTGATATACCCACATACATACATACATACATATATACATACATTTGTGTGCAAGTGTGTGTATGTGGTTGTATGGTTGTTGGGAGGACACAAGAGGATTTTTCTGGAGAATGGAAGGGAAGAAATGGAAAAATACATTGATCATATCCCATCCCATTGTATCAGACTATTTTAGCCCAGGACATAGTGTCTCTCCCTGGTTTGTTTTCCACCTGCATTTGAAGGCTTTTTGAGTAGGTTTTGGGTTTTCATCTCTTTTACGTCTAAGAAGACATTATCTGGTTCATAGGGCACTCATAAACACAGATCAATTCTGTATACGCTGCTTGGCTGGGATGATGAAACCTTCTGTCTGATCTTGGCCAGTGTTGACATTCTTGTATATAACTTTGTCCAACTACTCTTTCAGAATACTTATAGGAAAGAAAAAAACCTCTTTATGACTTCCTGGTTGTCCATGTGGGAATGCACAATCTTTATTTTTATAATTTTTAATGATTAGTTTTTCTTTACTTATTCACTTTACATCCAACTTACTGCCCCTTCCCACTCACCCCTCTCACAATCCTTCTTCAGACCCTTCTCTGCTTCTCTTCAAAGCCTGTACTTGGGATATATTCTTCTAGGTAGGCTGCTGACCTAAGTGGGAGAGGATATACCTAGCCTCATGGAGACTTGATGTGCCAGAGTTGGGGCATACCCAGGGAGAATGAGCAATCTTATAAGTTCATGTGATCTCTTCTAGACTTGTTAAAGCCTATAGATTATCCTTTTGCCCAGTTAGGATAAATGCCTGTGAAGATATTGGTGAAAATAATCCATATAGTAATTGGTTGCTTATTTTCAGGCTCTGTATACTTCAGCTAGATTTTAAGGTTTTGAGGTTGGACTTCATTCCTCAATTATAGATTGAACAACATATTTTAGAAGCAAACTGAATTTTCGCATTATATTAAGTAGCTCACCTTGGATTCCATCTAAGTATGTGACTGTAGGCAAGTCATTAAAAGGTCCACCCTATAACTGCAACTACTGCTCTTAAATGAGGCCAGAAATCAAATAGTTTAAAACACTTTAACTTTCAGTTGTGGAAAGAAACAATGAAAATACGTTTACTATGGGTCATTCACTATTCTTATTTTATGACACAATAATATTATATGTTCAAAATATATCTTAAAATATGTGTGGTATTCCTTGGTTTCTAGGATGAGTCATTCTGAATATATCTGCTTGCAACATATGTTTCTGTTGCTTCCCCAGAAAGATAAATATGGTTAATAAAAAGGATGAAAACATAGAGCAATGTGGTTGCTTCGCTCTACCTGGTACTTGATGCATGAGAAGTTGGACTTGGTAGAAATGGAAATTATGTGACAGTGAAATATTTACTGCTTTTAAGTATATTTGTGATTGGCAGCTATGATACAGAGGAGAAGCATCTCTTCAACTATGAGAAGAATGGAAAGAGTTTGGTTGTGTCCTCCCTATAGGAAGTATAACATATTAGGTTTTCAGTGGTTGGAAATGTGACTTCTCTCTATTCTGCAAGGAAATGCTTGAGGAAAGTTAGATGATTTTCTTGTGTTTAAGAAAAAGTCATATTATGGAGTATATTGTTGCTTATCTCCTTCCCTGAAAATGAGAGAGTTTGATAGGACTCCTCTCTGTTGAGTTTTCTATGTTCTCTATGGTTAAGGCTCAGAGGTATTTGGGGATAATGGGCTCATAGGATGGGTGAAGTAGATCCTGCTGCTAGGATATAGATCTTGTCAGATTAGAAATAGGAAATCCACTGAAGTCTTTCTGATGATAGAGCAAAGACTTGTAAAGCTCGTGCCAGGTGGAAAGCTACAGATATGCTTTTCAGCAGAGTAATTCTATTTTGTTTTTTAATTTAAATTATTTTATTTTAAGGCTATTTTAAAGTCAGCTCCTTTCAACAGGCAGACTTCCACATTCAGAGAATTCCAGAATGGATGCTAGAGAGAGATGAGACAGGCAACTTTCTGCTGAGGCACCCACTCATCAAGAAGGACACTAGGAGCCTGTCAAAAACTACAGTGCAGCTGTGTTCAGATGTTCCTCCAGAAGAGAGCTATGGCAGTCTCCAGATAATGTGGGGCAAGTTCATGACTTCTGGCCTGCTCCTTCTCACTCAGACTGTCTTCTTACCATTGACATTACTATGTTTATAAAAAGAGCATGACACACAACACTGAGTGAGGGAAATAGGTAAGAGAAGATGCCAGGAAGGATGCTCAGGTTTTGCAGAGTAGTCGTGCAACACAGTGGATAGGGCTGCTGAGAAAGGGGAAACAGGGAGAAATGCCATATCTAGTTTGAGGCCTATCAGGCACTCATGTCTACCAACACACTAAGAGAATCATCAGGATAATCAGACAGTGGAATTGGCCACATTGAGTGTGATCTGCTGAAGGAAGAGAAGCGACTCCATGTATGCTCTGCTTTTCTGATGGCATTTTCAAAAGGGATGCTTATGAAAACATATTATAATCAATGAAATGATCTGGAAAGACAGCAAAGAAAATGTTCCGCACGAGTCTTGAAGAACTTCTTCATTTATGATGTGTGCTGAATCAACTAAATGGAAATAAACACAGCTTTGTCACAAAGTCAGCAACAAGAAAAGACTCTACTCTCTCTAGACCTATTTAATATACTGCTTAAGTCTTAGCTAGAGCAATGAGAAAACTGGGGGAAACAAAGAGAACACAAAATAAAAATAAGTCAAAATATCTTTATCTGCAGAGGATATGACTGTATTCATAAATCATCCTAAAAAGTGCACCAGAAAACATATGTAGCTGATTACCCCTTTCAACAAAATTAACACGGGAAAGACTGTAGCTTTCCTAGCTACAAATGATATGTAGACTTCAAAAGCTATCAGGAAACAATACTTTTCATCATACTCACTCTCTCTGTCTCTCTCTTTATATATAATACATGATATATATTTATATTATTTAATTATAATTATATTATTATATATTAGTATATTATATGATATATTACTATATATCTTATAGTATTTATACATAGAAGAGTCAGCCAAGTAGGATGAAACTGAGGCAACAAGTCAGAGACAATCCCTGCTTATGCTGTTAGTAGTCCCACATTAAGGCCAACTACACTACTGTTACGTATGTGCAGAGGGACTAGGTCAGTCCCATGCATGCTCCCTAGTTGGCAGTTCAGCCTCTCGGGGCCTCTGCGTTATACTAGGGTGTCTGCAAGTACAGCAAAAAAAAAAAAAAACCCAACAACAACAACAATAAAACATTAACAGTGTAAGGAGTGAGCTCCCTCTCCGGGCATTGATTCAAGCCTGACAGGCAATGGTTGGCCATTCCATGAAATTCTACACCATCTTTACTCCTTTGTAGCAGGACAAAATGTAACTCAAAGGTTATGTAAGTGGGTTGGAGACCCAGTTCCTCCATTGGAAGTCTTGCCTTGCTACAGCAGAGGGCCTACTCTGGCTCCATATTCTCCATTTCTAGGAGTCTTAGCTAGGGTTACACTCACAGATCCCTGAGAGTTTCGAAAGTCCTAGGGTGTCGTTCATCTCAGAGATGATCTCACCGCCAATTTAAGTAGTCTCTTCCAGTACTCTCTCCCTCTATCTTCCCACAACCTGGTCCCTTCTGTTTCCATCTTCCCAAGCTCCATGCAATCACCTCTAGAGTGCTCCGTGTTACTTAACATCTTTGGATCTAGAGATTGTGGCATTGTTATCCTTTACATTTTGGCTAACATCCACTTAAAAGTAAAGACATAGCATGTTTGTCTTTCTTTGTCTGAGATATCTAACTAAGGATGATATTGTTTCGTTTCATCCATTTGCCTGAAAATTTCATGATATTATTGTTTTTAATAGCTGAGTAATACTTCATTTAATAAATGTGCCACATTTTTCATTATCATTTCTTCAGTTGAGGGACATCTAGGTTGGTTTCAGTTCCTGGCTATTACACATAAAGCTGCTATGAACATTGGTGAGAAAGTATCCTTGTGGAATGGTAAAGCATACCTTGGGTATATGATCAGTAGTTGTAGAAAAAAAATATATATAATCATACATTATTACATATTATATATGATATATTCATGATACCCATATACCCATTAAAATAAATATATATGCATAGTTGATTGATATATGTCAAGTGAAAACTTGCATAATATAAACATTAAGATATTAAAGAAAGAAATTGAAGAAAATATCAAAAGATGGAAAGATTCTTAATGATCATGAATTGGTAAGATTAATATAATAAACAACCCTTATCATACCAAAAACAATCTACAGTCTCAATGCAATCATCATCAAAATAACAAAACAATCCTTCTCAGAAACTAAATGGACAATTTTCAACATCATGTGGAAACAAAAAGTCCAGGATATCTAAGAACACCTCTGATATAATGTTGATGAATGAAAGTGAATTAAAGAAAAACACCTGAGTTCCCATACCTATGGACTGATTTGTTTTTTTATAAAAGAACCAGAAGTACAAACTGTACAAACTGTAAAAATATTCTCTTTAAAAAATAGTGCTGGTAAAACTGGATGGCTGGATTTAGTAGAATACACAAAACTCTAGCTCAAGTGGATCAGCAACTTTAAAATAAGGCCAGAAACACTGAATCTGATAGAATAGAAAGTGAGGCCTATTCTTGAACCCATTGGCAGAAGAGAAGACTTTCTGAACAGAATACAGATAACACAAGCACTAAGAACAAAAATGAATAAATAAGATTTTAGGAAACTGAAAAGCTTCTACACTAGCATTCAGTGAATGTGACAGGCCACCAGATGGATAAGGATTTTTATTAACTGCATGACTAATACCTAAAGTACATAATGAACTTTAAAAACTGGACATCAAGAAAAATAACCCAAATAAAACTGGAGTAGAGATCTAAATAGACAGTTCTCAAAAGATGAAACACAAATGCTTGACAAACAATTAAAAGAAATCTTTAGCATCCTTAGGCATCAGGGAAATATAAATGAAAACTACCATGAGACTTCTTCTTATACTAGTCAGTATGGCCAGGATCAATAAAATTACAGCTCATAATAGTGAATATATGTCATTAGGGGAACACCACAGTATACTTAATATATAATAAATAAATCATTTTTAAAAAAGTGAAATCTGAAATTCATAGATAAATGGAGTTAGGAAAATATCCTGAGAGTGAGATAACAGAGACAAACAAAGATAAGTATGCCATGTAATTGCTTATATGCTATACTAGTTGTTAAGTCCTTGATAAGCAGTCATCAATCCCAATAACTACACAGGTTAATTACAGAGTCGGGACTGGATGGGGAATGCTAGTCCCAGGAAGAGGAAACAGAAGATTTTATGAATGGATTGGGGAGGGGCTTATATACATTTCAAATATATCTCCATCTGGGCTATATTGAAAATTATAAAGCAGTCTAAGACCCCGTCAAATTCATTCAGAGGTGGAAATCAGTGAGACTTTAGTAGTAGCAAGAGACCACAGAAAGTACAGATGAGGTGATGGTTAGATAAGGTAGTTAGGGGAGTCAAACAGAGAAGAAACTTATTTCACACCCTTTTTTGGAATATAGATTGACACTGATTGTAAAGACTGTAAGATGATATATTTTCATGTACATATAGATGTTTTAATAACCTATCTGGACTGGTTTGTAATAAAATTAAGGACATTTTTTCTCACAAATTCTCCTATAATTTTTTTTACTAAATTATGCTAGTTGTTGTTAATCTCCTTCTTCATATCCCGTTAAATGCTGTTTGCTTTAATCTATAACAGCAAGCTTACTCAGCTTTATAGTATATGTACATAGATAGTAAGGTTTGATTTGCAATCTTTCTGGGCATGAATATGAATCTCTAAGTGCTACGTTGTCTGGCTACCATGGTCTGAGTCGTCATAATGAAACTGTTTAAATGAATCCCTGGTATAAGCAAGTGTAAGTGACTTTATAGGGTGGAGTTGGGGAGATTGTACTCAAAATTGAAGGTCTTAGTCTGACCCTGTCCTTGTAACTTAATAACTTGTAGATACCCAATAATTTATCTCTTGGGTAGACAAATCCAGCCTGCTCCCCTGAGAAAATAGGACAATAAACATCTCCCTGTGAGGAATAAAATCAGATTTCAGGAAAGGCAATTACAAGGATCAAATCCAAACTTTTCAACATGTAGTGGGGTTAGTAGGGAAGAAAAAAGATTAAAAAAAAGCACAGATGGCTTCAAGTTTTTGTCTATGAGATTGTAACTATCTTCCAAATCTTTTGACACTTCTAATAATTCTTGTTTACTGTGCTAATAATATCTAGAATTCTGGAAGAAAAATAAGGCTATTTATAGAATAACAAGAAACTCAGACAAATTTAGCATTATGGACTGCAAGAGAAGACAGTTTCAACATGGATGTGTAGATAGAGTGACTTTATCTAATTATGATATAAAAGTAAAAATGAGGATAGGTGGCAGCCCTTTGCTTTGGAAAATTATTGTTTCTGGGGGATTTGAAATTTCCAATCAGAAACAATAAAACACGTGTAAGTTTTCCAAAGTATATATTAAAAATAGTGAAGGTTATATTTCCCACTGAGGAGAAATGAGATACAGCCTTCTATATATACATACATACACACACACACACACACACACACACACACACAGAGAGAGAGAGAGAGAGAGAGAGAGAGAGAGAGAGAGACAGAGAGAGACAGAGAGAGACAGAGAGAGACAGAGAGACAGAGAGACAGAGAGACAGACAGAGAGGGGGGTTGGGAGCAAGAGAAAATGTTTTAGATTTGAAAGGATAGAACTGAGGGTGGAAATGTGAGAGAATTTTTCACCTGACCATTTTTGGTTATAACTGTAATAAAATTGACAGAGGAGAGAGCAGCAAATAGTCCAGTATTTGAAGAGGGGGAAATAAGTGAGGGAATTTTCGTCTGAGAAAGTTTGAAAGTATAAACTAAGTATAGGAAGTGTATACAAATAGAATTTATTCATAGATATGTAACAAAATGACTTTTCAAGCCAGGTAAGAGACAGTGGTGAGCTGAAGAATGGCCTGAAACATTAATATTTGACTATAGAGGTACAGCTAGTGTCTCAAAGTCCTAAGTGTCACACTAAACCATATTATAGAAAAGTTTAATTAATAGCCAGAATTTAGAAGATGAAGATGCCTGCCTCAACCAGCATAGCTTGGTCCTAGAAAATGGAGTAGCATGACAAGGGAATGGAAAAAGGGCAAAGCACACAGACACAGGTACAGAAAAACTGTGTGTAGGTGGGATCGCTCTGATGTAGTGGAACCAAGCAAGCAAGCAAGCATTAGTGCAACTGTGTACCTTTGTTATGTACAGCAGGAGAAAAGGAGCTCTTTCCTCTGGGTAGGAAGACTCTGTAGGTGAAAGTCTCTGGTTGTAAACACTTAGAAAGAAGGCTTCAGTTACAATTGCATAGGAACCCCCAGAGAACCCCTGGGACTAGGTCTGAGGCCTTGGCATCTTGTAAGTACTCCATATGTGGTCAGGACTTTGGGGGCTCCTTGGAAACTCAGCCAGGGCTTCCTCTGCTCCCTGCAGATGTCAGGTAGTTGAAAGCAAAGTCAGATAGGTAAAGTGTAAATATTTATTTATCTCCTCTTCTCTAGTGAGTTCATACTGTATTGAATGGGGAATTAGAAAATTTTCTAAAAGCACTAGAAAGATGATAAAAAAAAGCAAATTGCTGTCTATTAGCAGTATATGTAAATATTGAACTATAATTAATTATATGTATACTGAGTATCTAAGAGCAAAGGGCATTGCTGTTTATGATTGAGTTTGAAATCCATTTCAAAATAAATTGGATAATTATGATTAAGTTACACACATTATAGTAAATAAATCAAAATGGAAATGGTAGAAACCATGTGGTAGATATTTACTGCTCAAATATGCCTGGGTGTTTTTATATTCTTTTATATTTCAAAAGAACTCTTTGGACAGCATCTTGCTATGTAGCTCAGGATCGTCCTGCCTCTTGCTTCTAAGTCAGGATCACAGACATGTGCCATCACATCCAGTTGTGCTCAAACCTTTTATAGAAAACACCCGCCACACCCACACACATGTCACAAAGGAGAAGAGGAAGAAAAAAGGAAAAAGAAAAAAGAAATGTGGAGGTTAGAAATCCCATCATACTACATTGTTGTGTGGAAACAGTGACTCTGTTCAGATGAACTAGCTAAAGAAGGGACAGTTGGACTTTATAATTCTGTTATTGAGTCAGTGAATATAAACTTTCAGAGCAGATTAGATATTATGTGTTTTGCCAAGTGCTTTTCTGTCCTAGTTAAATTGTGCTACATGATGCTTTTGTGTGTTAAGCCTTGGTGGCTTAGTTTGGAAAAGAAGAGGATTCAGATTAACCTTTTTTTTTTCTTTTCTTTTTTTCCCCTTCCAGACAGGGTTTCCCTGTGTATCCCTGGCTGTCCTGGAACTCACTCTGCAGACCTGGCTGCCCTCAAACTCAGAAATCCGTCTGTCTCTGCCTCCCAAGTGCTGGGATTAAAGGCGTGTGCCATCATTGCCTGGCTCAGATTAATCAATATCAACAGTGAACTCTCTTGCCTCCCTGTCCCTTCCAGATCTTGTGACATGTCCCCTGTCAATTATTGATTAGATAATAGTTCTGCAGAGCCATTGTGGACAGGTCAGTAAAGGAGTTACAGGAAGGAAGCTCAAGTTTTATATGCTGTAGGGGGTATTGTAGTTTTGTATTTACCATTTTTCCCTCCCTTTAATTGCCCACACTGTGTTTTGGGCTGGAGCTGTTTTCTCCACATTGTGACTGGTTTGGTACTTCAAAATCACCTTGCTGATGTTTTGCCAACTTCCTCATCTTCTTGCAATGTTGAGATTCATCCTTCCCTGTCAGCAAAGGGAAACCCTTCCTGCCACACATCAGTTGGTATTGAACTCAAAGTTTATGGCTCTCCTTTGGTAGCTGTTTGAAAGACAGTGAGGATTAATGAAGAGTCATTATATGAAGATTCACACGTATTACTCCAGAATTCCATAGCCCACTGCCGTCGATTTCATATATGATTTTTCTATACAGTCTCTATCCAGAAGACTTTGCAAAAGCTCATTGATAAGATGTGCTCTGATGACCCTTTCTATGTTGACTAATTCAACTGGTTGCATAGCTTCTAATATGAATTCCTAGATTTCATTTGTATGCAGCTAACAGGCTTCTCAAATCCTGAACACTTACATAAGTAGTTGTGAATATTTCTCACCATTTCTGTCTGCAAAATAGGCATAGGTTTGTGGTAAGATGAACAGATATAGAGATCTATGCTTAAGAGTCTATCTTAAAGGGCCACTGGACATTCCAACAATAATTCTAGTCTATCTTATGTAATACATATAAGATTAAATTCACAGCTAATTGTATGTATATAATATACCTTTTACGATATTTCATACAATTTAAATACTTTAATATATCCTTGTATTATTGTTTGTTTATTTGCTTTCTTCCTGACAATTCTTGTGTCAGACCACTGTTTCCTCATCTTCCTTTTCTTCTAGCTCCACCCCTACCTCCCCTCTCCCTGCCCCCATCCATTCCTTGTATGGGTATTAAACAACCATGGCATATCAAGTTGCACTGAGACTAGGTACCTCCCTTTGTACAGAATCTGGAAGAGGCAACCCAGTAGGAGGAAAGAGTCCCTGAAAACATCAAAAGAGTCAGAGACAACCTGAATTTTCACTGTAGTGAGAGTCCTACAAGATGACCAAGCTACACTACTGTAAATACATGCAAAGAGCCTATGCAGGCTTCCTGAATGTCAGTTCAGGATCTGTGGGGCACTATAACTCGATCTTGATTAAATCAGTGTGTTTTCATGAGCCAGAGGTTCAAGGACACCACAATGAAACTCATAGAATCAATCTTGTATTAGTCTTATTCAAAGGTATTTTAGTATAATTAATAACATTTGAATTTATACATTGATATCTCATTTTCTTACTCTATCACTTTAATGAGTTCATTCATAAATGTAATGACCATTCTGATGTTCATAGTTTTCAATAAACATCAGTTTTCTAATTGTAAACAGTAAAGTGAGTATTGTCGGGCATAGGAATTTCTTACACAGACGCTATTCTGTGGTTAGATATTTATGTAAAAATAGGAACATTGAAGCAAATGGTGTGGATATTTTCGTTCTTTGAGAATGTATTTCTTCAAACTGTGTCTGAAAGTTCTTTTATTTTTCTTCTGCTGACATCCATTAGTGCTGCAATGCTGCTCCATTATCAGTATTGGATATCTAAGCATATTTGTTGGGTCTACAATGTATTCATTTCCCACTCATCTTGAATTCTCCAGCTGTCTTTCTCACAGCTACAGCAAGGAAAGAACTATTTTTAGGAAAAGAATTCCTTTTTTAATAAGTAGTGGTGACTGACTTCGGTACACGCAATTCTTTCCTAAGCTACTTGATATTAACAAGGGATTAAGTGTCTAGTTCACACCCTCTTATCCCTTTCTGGGTTTGCCCTTTAATTCAGTCTTTTCTGCCCTGCTGGGTTTACAATGAGATTTGTGGTGATTATTTTATACTTTCTTGCTTGCTTTTCTGCTGATCTCTGCTTATTT
The DNA here is from genome assembly GCA_964023405.1 of Apodemus agrarius. Classification (NCBI taxonomy): domain Eukaryota; kingdom Metazoa; phylum Chordata; class Mammalia; order Rodentia; family Muridae; genus Apodemus; species Apodemus agrarius. Next base: position 102,372,371 of record OZ030013.1, on the reverse strand, counting down.
ACTGTTTTAACTAGAGACCAAGGGAGTCAAGTCAACATCATGTGACATCACAGGGAACACAATTAATTTTGGCGAAAGTATAACAGACTGAAAGAATGAGCTTTTTTTTTTAAACAGTGGGTACAGAGATTCTCACTGTATGTAGACTATAAGTACTTTATTATTTTGGGTTAGTAGAGCTTGACACTGAAAAACAAGTGCATTTTCATTCCACATGGAGGCTCCTCACACTTCCAAGATTAGATACACCTATGCAAAGTATTTAGCTTCAGAAGAGTGAAATAAAAAATTATTTCTACAATATAATTTTACATTGAGAATTAAATTTGGTCATATAAGACGATCCAAGGACAGTTACTTAGACACACTAATATTCAGAAAATTCTCATTATCTGGCCACTTATCCTTTTGATAAACTGTGGGCCAGGAAAAATTCCACAGTAAAGCATGGTGAAGGACACTGAAGGGTGCTAGGACCTACCTGAGTAACTTCACCTTTTCAGATAGTGAATAGTGAACATATTGCTGTAGATGTATTCTTCATGCTGGACAGACTAGGATAGTTGATATTGATTCTTCATTGTTTTATAAGGATACTACCGTATTCCCAAACAAATCTAGTTCGCATGGAGTAAGACATTTTAAAGAGTGAAGACTCAGGTAATAGTTGAACACACTAGTAAATATTGTTGTTGCTGTGGGTATAGTAAGAATCTAGTACTTGGAAGATAAACCTATTGGTTTATTCTTCAGTTCCATGGTTATTATAATTATTTCCTGATTCAGTGAGTTTACAGTTCTTAATATTAGTCTGTACTGGCTACATTAATGGGAACAAAGCAAAAGAAGTGACATAAAATGCCCTTATTAGGAATTTGCCCACTTCACAGAAAGGGTAATTTAGATTTTATATCATCATTAAGTGTGATAAAATGGGACTGTTAGGAAACAGGATTAGTCCTATTTTCTTATGGTGCCCAAATACTTGTTTCTTCTATATTATATAAGCAATTTTCTACTGTGGGTAACGTTGGCTTCCATTCCCTGAAAAAGTTTTCCTCCTTTATATGGATATAGAGGTGAGTGCTGTCCACATTTAGAATAAATCTTCCCTCTTGAGGCACACATCTGAGGAAATGCCTTCCCAACACCCCCAGCGGGTTTATTAATATTTGTTGCCTCATAGCCCTTTCATCAGTGAGTACTAGGCCACTGCCTTGATGCCTCAGTTACTTTTATTCACAGATAGAGACATCTTTATTGCTTGAAGGCTTTGATAACTAGGAGTAAAGATGCTCTGCATGGTCATGTTGGCCTTTGGTAGGGCGAGTTTCCAACTAATTTGGGTCAGTACCACAATTTATAATTGCTCGGTCTCTGACAGCAGCTGCTATTAACATAGCTCACAAAGTTAAATATCTAAACTCTGTAGGTTATTGAGAAAAAACCATGGAAACCAAAGAACTCAGAAGTAGACCTTCTAAAAGAAACTCAACTTCATCAAAGGAGCTAATATAATTTAATAAAGAAGCAATATGGTCTTTTGCAACAAACAATGTTATAACTTCACGAAACAAAGTGAATGTATTAATTTTTCCTGATCTACCATGAAACTTATCCACAATGAGATTCCAGGAATTTGTTGGTGTTACTGTTTAAATTTTTCTACTCTAGTTTCTCACTTGATTTTTAAAAATTAAAAAAAAAAAAAACCTTTGAAATAGCATACGGTGTCCCCCCTTCATATAAATAGACATTCCAAACTACTGTTTGGGAATAAGAATTGGGTTACCAAATTGATTTATAAATTTATGATGTTAGAAAACAAAGGGAACTTAGAAAATACACAGAAAGGTAGAATTTTAAAGGATCAAAATTACATTTCTAAAATGCTTATGTAATTGGCTTTCTGTATTAATGGTAAATGGTAAGATCACAGGATTCTGTCCATATTAACTGAGTCCATCAAATTACACATGCAGCCATCAGAAGCCAGCTGAATTTCATCCTGATTTGTGAATCTGCTATCATACAGAACTGTGATATTCTTTAGCCCAGTATAAAGGTTGTGTTCGGCACAGTTTTGGTTTCTACGCAGTAGTATATTTTTCCCTCTGCTACTCCAGCAGTGCTATTTTCTGGAGCATAATAATGGTGCCTCTCCACTGGGAGAGACAGAGAACAACTTCAGATTGAAATATAGTCGGTGATACTGTGACAAGGAATTTGTGCATTTCTAAGAATAATTAGAAAATGTATTAGAAAACTCATCTGCTTATTATCACACTCAATATGGTAATTGGTTTTCTATGGAAATACGGAGCCTTATCTTTAAGAAAGCCAATGTCATAATAATATTAAAATTTAATTATTTCAAATTCTTCATTGTATATTTTGAAATGTCAAAAGAGCAAATAATAAATTAAAATTATCTGTGTCACATGACTCCTAGAAACTTATGATATCTATGGGTGTCCGTTAAGGGAAAAGTGAATTTCCATGTAAGTAGTAGTGAAACTTTCTCTTAGGACTTTAGGTAGTAGGTGTGGTACCCTTGCTTAGCTGATCTGCAGTCTCTTAAGAATGTGAACTTGTGTAGGGGATGCAGAGGGACAGGTTCTTACAAGCTTTCTTTAGAGAGCAGTAGGTTGATCTGCTTGTGGCTGTTTCACTACAAGCTTCCTGTCTTTGTTGATTACCAGGCATAGGCCAAATCAGCCCATTAGGAAGTATGTTTCTTCTGATGTTTCTCTGAGCATCCTTCAGGCAGCAAGACTATTTCAAGGCCACCCTTTGGCTTGGCCTTACTGAGTTCAACAATTGGAGAAAAGGAAAAACTTGGCATGACCAGATTGAGACATCTTCAATAATCTCAATACTATATTGTCTATTAATGCTATCTGTAAAATCCATTTTTTCCTTTAGATAAACAAGTTTTACTCAAATAGTTTGAGAATCAAGACTTTATACATTTTGACAGCAGATTCCAAAGAAAAATACTTTACACCTAATTATAAACATTTTTAAGATATTTCTTTTCTGTTAGTCTTCATAGGCAGTGGCTAAAGCTATTCAGCTATTCTTTAAGAATATTTTTCTAATCACTTAGTGAGGTGGGAATTCATGTACTATATAAAACTTTCTATTTTGTGCATGATGCTGTACCTATAATGTGTGTAATATTTTAAGTGTTCAGAACATAATGTGACTGGTTTATTTGTTTAGCTATATTTAAAAATAAATCAAGCATTTAAAAATTTTAGAGAGGTGCCCTCAGTAAACTACTTTTTCATGTTGTGAATTCTCATGTTTCTAGAAGCCAGGGCTGAGCACTGATTTTCTAGTGTTATGTTGAGACTGTATTTTCCCTTGAGTGTATTTACTTAATACCTGTTGATTTGATGAACTATATAGGTAGAAGGCAGAATATACACTGTAGAGGGTTATGTCATTGTCCATGATTGATTTTTACAAATTGGAAAGTGTTTATAGATTTTTTTAACTAAATAGAATTTAAGAAGTATTTACTAGCTCTAATTTGTGAATTAGAAAATCATTAATAAAATAATCAATACTTAACACTAGTATATATAGTTCAATGATGCTTTATCCAATTTTTATACTAGTCAAGGGAACTGAATTTAGGCATGATTAGGAGCTTCCATGAACTTCAGAGGTTTGCTACTGTGTAATAACTGTTTTCTTCTTCTCTCATTTCATTCCACACAAATATGACTCCCAAAATGCAATCTCTCAGAAGGCTTATTGTTTCAATCAGATTATATCACTCCCAGAGCCCACTAGTTACTGTCAGTAGAGCCTAAACATTGGCATCTCCAAGATCCTGGTAAGCTAAAGGTTGCTTGTCTGGGGACTTGCTTTGAAATTATGGTCTCTTCCCTTATGTTCCTTCATAAACAGGTTGTAGTCTTGCTTTAAGTTCCATTATCATTGTCTATACCTGTTCCAGTGAGAGTATGTTGGGAGACCTGTGACTCTAGGCATCATTGATTTGAAGATGATATTAAATATTCTGCTACCTTCCTGGAGTCCTAGTTAATTGCTTATCACAGGGAGGTCCTAATTAGGTTATTTATTATTCATTGTACTAGCAGACTGATACATTTCTGTCTGTAGTGTGTGTGAAGGTATAAGTTTCTAGGTGTAGTGAGAAAGTAACTGTGAATTCTGAAGGATTCTCTGATAGAGCTTCTGTTTACAAAAGGAAATGTAAGGAAAATGGCTATCTGTAGAGCCAGAACCAGTCTGGAGTTTCATAGAAGATGCAAGGACTCTCTGTGATCATTTACTCAGTAAACTGAGTTATCTGATTTTCTCTGTTTTTGCTGGTTGTTAATTGAAGATAGTGTTTTTCTCTTTACTTTGCCTATGAACACCTGTAGAAGATTGTGTGTATGTGTGTGTGTGCGCGTGCGCGTGCATGCGCGTGTGCATTTGTGTTTGTTCTTTGTATTTTATATTTTAAGCAAGTCTATTTCTATAAATAAGTACATGGTAACAGTTTTCAGACACACACAAGAAGAGTGTAACAGATCCCATTACAGATGGTTGTAAGCCACCATGTGATTGCCAGGAATTGAACTCAGGACATATGGAAGAGAAGTAAGTGCTCTTAACCACTGAGCCATCTCATCAGCTCTGAATATAGATTTTAAATAAGTCTCTATTAGATGTTGTAATTGCAAGGGAGCATGTTTCACTGCCCTGTCTATTTAATGTGTCTCTGGCTTTAAGATTAAAATGGTAGAAATGCATCATGGAAGAAAACTGATCTAGCATATGCAAAATGAAGAGTTTGATCCCAGCACTTAAAATAAGTTCATCTTATTGACAGTGTCCTTTACCCTACAGATGCTTTTTCAGTTTCACGAGGTCCAATTCTTCAACTGTTGATCTTAGAGCCTGAGGCGCTGTGATCTGTTCAAGAAATTGTGCTAGGTGCCAATGTGTTCGAGGATATTTCCCATGCTCTCTTCTATCAGGTTCCATGCATCTGATTTTATGTGGAGGTTTCTGATCCTCTTTGACTTGAACTTTGTAGAAGAAGGTGAATATGGATCAATTTGCATTCTCTTACATGCAGACCATCAGCTAGTCCAGCATTATTTGTTGAAAATGTTTTCTTTTTTCCCCATTGTAGGGTTTTGACTGCTTTGTCAAAGATCAAGTGTCTGTAAGTTGGTGGGTTTATATCTGGGTCTTCGATTCTATTCCATTGATCTATTTGTTTCTGTACCAATACCATGCAGTTTTTATCACTATTGCTCTGTAGTACAGCTTGAGGTCAGGGATGGTGATTCCCCCAGAAGTTCTTTTATTGTTGATAATTATTTTTGCTATCCTGGGTTTTTCATTGTTCTATATGAAACTAAGAATTGCTGTTTTCATGTCTTTGGAGAGTTGAGTTGGATTTTGATGGGGATTACATTGAATCTCTAGATTGTTCTTGGTAGGATGGCCATTTTCACTGTTTATCCTCCCAATCCATGAGCATAGAACATCTTTCCATCTTCTGAGGTATTCTTTGAATTCTTTCTTCAGAGACTTGAAGTTCTTGTCACACAGATCTTTCACTTGCTTGGTTGGAGTTACACCAATATATTTTATATTATTTCTGACTGTTGTAAAGGGTATTTTTTCCTAATTTCTTTCTCAGCCCATTTATCCTTTATATCATGGAAGGCTATTTACTTTTTTGAATTAATTTTATATCCAGTCACTTTGCTGAAGTTGTTTATCATGTGTAGGAGTTCCATGGTAGAATTTTTGGGATTGCTTATGTATGCTATCATATTATCTACAAATAAAGATACTTTGACAATATGGCAACCTATAGATTGGAGAAAGATTGATAGAAGGGTAATATCCGAAATATACCAAAAAATTTAAGAAGTTAGATTCCAGAAACCAAATAACCCAATTAAAAATGAGGTACAGAGCTAAATACAGAATTCTCAGCTGAGGATTCTTGAATGGCCGAGAAGCATTAAAGAAATGTTTAACATACTTAGTCATTACAAAAATGCAAATCAAAAGAACTCTGAGATTTCAGCTTATATAAATCAGAATAGCTAAGATCAAAAATTCAAGTGACAGCAGATGCTGGAGAAGATGTGGAGAAGGGGAAACACTCCTCCATTGCTGATGGGATTTCAAACTGGTACTATCACTCTAGAAATCAATCTGGCAGTTCCTCAGGAAATTTAAATACTTCTATCTGCAGACCCAGATATACCACTCCTGCACAAATACTCAAAGATGTTCTACCATACCACAAAAACCTGTGCTCCTCTATGTTCATAGCAGTCTTATTAGTAATAGTAAGAGGCTGGAAACAACCCAGATGTTCCTCAAACGAAGAATGGATACAGAAAATGAGATTTTTTTTATACAATTGAATACTACTCAGCTATAAAAGTGGAGGCATCATGAATATTTCATGCAAATGGATAGAACTAGAAAATATCCTGTTTGAGGTAACTGAAACCCAAAAGGACCTGCATAATATATATTAACTGATAAGTGGATAGTAGCCAAAAAATTCAGAATACCCATTATAAAACTCACAGACAATATGAAGCTTAATAAGAAGGAAGGTCCAAATGTGGATACTTCAATCATATAAAGAAAGGAGAATAAAAATTATGGGATGTGGAGGGAGAGAGTGATGTGGGTTGGAGAGAGGAGGCAGGATTAAAAGGGGGTAGGGACAGGTATGGGAGAGTTGGGAGAGAACCCAGAGGGTCAGGATAATGAATAGAAATATGCAGCAGTGGGGTTTGGGGGCAGGAAGAATCTCTAGAAATCCAAGACACCAGGGTTGTGAGAGGTTCCCAGAACAAATGGGAATGTCCTTATCTGAAATGACCAATAGTCTGGACGTGGAACCTAAAAAGACCATCTCCAACAGAGAGACATGGCCCCAAGTTGAGGCATGGGGCTACCTATCCATATTCAAATTTTTTGACCCCAAATTGTTCCTTTCTAGAGGAAATACAGGGACAAAAATGGAGCAGAGACTGAAGGAAGGGCCATTCAGTGACCAGCTCTACTTGGGACCCATCTCGTGCCTAGGCATTAAATCCTGACACTATTAGTGATGCCATGTTGTGATTGCAGACAGGAACCTCATACAGCTGTCATCATCAGCTAACTGAGACAGATGCAGATACTTATAGCCAGTGATCGGACCCCTATGGAAGAGTTGGGGGAAGGACTGAAGAAGTTTAAAGGAATTGCAAGTCCAATGGAAGAACAACAGTCCAGACCCTTCAGAGCTCCCAGAGACTAAGCCACTAATCAAAGAGAAAACATGGTCTGGTGCACGCGCGCGCGCACACACACACACACACACACACACACACTGTAAACCTTCAAGGCAGTAATGGCTTTCACAGTGTCTTATAAAATCATTATAATTTCCCAGAAAACACTATTGCCATAGTAACTTGAAAGCCAGTGTACTGAAAATTAAAACAACCTTCTTTTGCTATGCAGGATATTGATTTATGTTATGTAGTATCACTCAGATTTAATTAGATGCACTATGGCTTTCTTCATGCTGAGGACCTTGAATCTAAGCACTCACCAATATTTCACTTAACCCTAAGGGAGTGGTTTATCATATAGCTCATTTATGTGCAATGCTTTCTGTTTCTTCCTATTCATATTAATCTAATTTACTTACAGTAAGGCCAGAATGAATGCTGTGCTAGGAATTTGCTCCTTCCCTTTTAACTCCTGTCTGCTACCTACTAGAACATATTTGTGGAATCAAATCTACCTCTAAATATTTTTCTTCTGTACCTGTGCAATAATTACGTACTCTAACTCCCATTAATAAATTCCCTGAATGATATTTATCCTTACGAGTAAAAAATTCTACAGACATCTATTTTTATTTTTTCTAAAACCAGTTTTTACATTCTTTTTTATTGGATATATTCTTTATTTATATTTCATTTCCCTTTTCCTGGTTCCCTGCCCCCCAAAGGTCCCACATTCTTAATGTGTCCATTGCAAACTTTATCACAGTATATAATAATTAACATCAATGGGCTGCTTCATTATTGAAATGTCCCCTCTCTCTTTCCACTAGTACCTTTCAGGCTTGAAGGACAGAAGAAAGTTACTTTTCAATTAAGCATTCCCCAGCTCCAGAAGTCTACTGCACACATATTTAGATTGTTTAATCTGTTCCAGAGTTTTATGATATATGAGTCATCCCTACTTTTTAGATATATAACTGAAATCTCAGTTATTTCTACTGATGAAGAAATGTAAAACATTCCTCCATGCAAGTGCATGGGCAAATTACAAAGCCCCAGTACCTTCCTTGTTGCCTGAAAAGAGTTCTGCTGTGTGACCTGTCCCAGGGTGATGTGAACATAGGCCTAGTCCCATCAGATCTGGCTCCGAAACACTTCTTCCCAAGTCTTATTAGAAAACTATTAAGCCTATTATGTTTACTTATTAGAGATGCAGGCAGAGCATCCCTTTTCAGGAAAAAACAAAACAAAATAAAACAACAACAAACAACCAATTGTTTGGCCAAAATTATCTGCAAGCACAAAAATACCCACTCCACAATGGATTAATTGCTCCAAGACAGGTGTCACTGAAAGTCCCTCCCAATTTGCAATCAGCTCAGTACCTTGAAGAGTCTCTCTTTCCCAGCAATTTATCTGGCTTATACAACATGGGAGAGACTTTGTAAATGTTTCAGCTTTCGGGAAGTTACTTCATCTCAACACTTTAGTTTACTTCGTAGGTCTTGTATGTTTTATTCATTTCTTGCGTCTTCTGACTTTCCCTCTGAGAGGTAATATTTCAAATCAGAGAAATCAGCTACACTATAATGCTTTGCCCCTGTCAGATGGAAAAAAGAGCCCATGACCACATGCTCACACGGGAAGCTTGTCAAAGTTTTAGGAAGGAAACACAGCACAGCACAAGGGAAGTCTGAAGTCTAGTGCATATGGGGAGTAGGCCAGGCCCTCTGGGAAAGAAAGATACGGATCTAAGAGTCTGCAAGGGGTTAAGGCAAACAATCTTTTGGGTTTCCCTCCACAAGACATTTTTCATAAAAAAATTGAAATGAAACTAAAAATTGCTTAGAGAGGTAACATGTCTGATGAAAAACTGACCGATTAACACTGTTTGGCTGTCATGTGGGCAAGACCAGGCAGCAAATAGGAATCTGAGAAGTTCAGAGCTCTAGGGTGCTCTATGGGTAAATAGCATGGAAATCACCTCTTCATCCTCTGTGGCGAACTTAGATAGCCCTGTGTTGTCAATTACACTTGGAGGATTTTCTCATGCAAAGAGCTGAGGAGCATCTGTCCACACCAGGCAAGCGAATCTAATATGTCATGAGGGAAGCTGAGTTCAGGTTATTTGTGGCTTCTAATAATGTCCATTAATGTGAAATATCACAGGGGGAGAGAAAATTGTTTCTGAGGATGCCGGTAAGGACCTGCACTCTGGCCAAGAAGTCCACCTGCCATCCATTTATGCCTCGCCTTTCTGGGCCTAAGAGACTTCTGGGGGTGTATAGTGTACACTGGCTTTGGACAGATTTTGTCCAAATCATTCCATTTTCTCTAACAGGCTACAGCATTATTGTGATTAATTTGACTATAATTGAATTATATTACAAGACTGACATTTGTCTTTGACTTTGGCAGGAAGCTGGGCTTTTTGTCATTGTAACTGCCAGCCAGCCAGCCAGAGATGGTGCCAGACAAAAATGCCAGGAAGCCTAATCAGATTGATTAAGTGTGTGTGTGTGTGTGTGTGTGTGTTTGTGTGTGTGTGTGTGCTTACAAATGTGGACATGTATGCATATAAGTGAAAAATCATGAAGAACCATGTGAATTTGTCTCTGTCAAATGTTGAAATTGTAACTCAAAGCATGACTACAGCTAGAGACAAGGCTATTTTAAACAGGCTAATGTGTTAAACTGAGGTCCCAAGAACAATTTCTGCTCCATATATAGCTGTCCTTTAATACACTTACTATACTAGAATTTTGAGCAAAATAAACTGTGTTACTTTATAAGTTTACCCAGATTCTATCCAGTTTTAGTAATACGCAACAGATTCAACCTTATACTGGATCTACAGGTGAAAAGACCTGGCAGGCATAATGGCCCAGCTTTTACCACTGTCCATGGTACTAACCTCCATATCTGACTTTATCCTGACAATGATTATAGAGCACCACAGAATTCAAAAGGGGCAATCTAGGGAAAGACAGATGCTTGAGTGATTAAGAAGCAGGATGGGAACCAGGGATTTGCAAAAACATCCAGACACAGAAAGTGGCCCAGCCTTATATGAACTCATTCACTTCATAACTGATTCCTGCAAGAATGACCCCACTCTGGGAAAAAAGAATTAATTCATTCATGAGAATATAATCCCCAAGAATCAATTGCCTTCTCTTTGTTCCAATATAAATGACTCCACCATCTCACCATTGCCATGCTGGGACAAAATTTCTAGTGCATGGACATCTAGGAAGCAAACCAAATCTGAAACACAGCAGGGGACCTCCAACACTTACAACTGCCTAACTCAATGATATGCATAATTTTTGTGAGCCTCAGTCAGCTTCACCTTGCTAAGCTAATGCTTCATGGAGGTGTGATGGATCAATGAACGACTCCATGGAGAAGGTCTCTGAAGCATGAGTCACACTTGTTGATTCTCTGTACTTTGTTATATTGCATATGGATGATTATTCTCCCCAAATACAGATATCACAATAAAAACTGGACAATGATTCAATAACTATGAAATGAAAATTAATGGAATTGTCTTTAAATAGCTTATATGAGATGAGGAAATAAAAGTCTCATTTAATTCTTATGGGAGACCTAAGAGAAACTGCACTTCTTAGCTCCATTTTCCAAACCGATGAGACTGAAGATTGCTTAATTCTCAAGGTCACAGCTACTGAGAAGTGTAGTGAGCCTGCAAGTCCTGGCATGCCTGACATAAGTCTACATTTTCTGTACTGTCCTCAGCCAAGGGCTGACACAAAGTTGTTAACTCTCAAGGAGTTCATATGTCTTCTTGCTTCCTGAGAACATTAGCCAGGAGTAGGTGAGGTAGAACCAACATTTTAGCTCTGGTGTTTCCTACCTAAAGTTACATCTAGCCACAGGATGTGAGAGCGGACAGAGTATTTTCTACTTCCTTTTCCTGTCTGGATCAGCAGATGGTGAATATGGTCATGGCTGAAAATCAGGTAAGTATATGGCACATTCTTGTAGAGAGGATTTTGTAGAGAAATGATGTTATCGGCTGCTTCTGGCATTTCCCTTTGCTAAACTATAATTGTGCATTTTGAATGAAAGCTAGGCAGCACATTAAAAAGTTAGATGTGCTATCTAACTCTGTGGTTCTGTTTTTTTCTGGATTTTAAGCTAATTCGTCTCTTAGTACAGACACTTGTATCCCTCTCAAGATCACCATGACCCTCGTTGTTTCGGGATTGGCTGTTAAATTATTTAGATTCTACAGAAGCTCAGCTTATCAAATGCAAACCCCATGTCCATGGCATCAACTTCATCCAAGACCCCTTTTCTTTGATATTTATATGTAAAATTAAGTTGTGTGAATATTATCCAAATTCAATACTCTCATAATGACCAGAAGGTAATGTTTTAAAGCACTCGTCCTCTTCTTCCAGCTCTTCTATTCTTTGTATCTTCTTTTGCAATGTTTCTTAAATCTTAAAAGGAGAGGTCTGTTGTTAAAAAGATGTCTCATTTAAGGCTCAGGCACTTATTCTCACCACCCTTACCAATTTGGCCTCTCAAAATGACTGCTGCCCACAAAAGAAATATCTCTAACTAAAGATGAGAGCAGCTTAGGTCTATGGGTATAAACATAAATATTTACAAAGCAATTTATCAACATGACAATTTAGCAAAACAACAATAGCAGGTTTTCCTCAACAGCCTCAGATTCTTTGTCAAGTATTAACACTTTGTCCAGCCACAGTCCTTTGTCCAGTATTACACTTTGAGGCACAAAATTCTCATTTGTGGAGAAAACTTCAAATCCAATTAGTAATGGTTACTTCATAACAGTCATGTCATTATTGTAACCGTGGGAACATTGTGTTTCAGAGCTCAAAATGGTAGTATACAGGGTCCAGTGCTTGTGTACATCTATTGATGTGTTTTCTCTTACAATGGCCTGTGCACACTATCATCTTTAGGCAATATAAAACTAGCCTATGCCTTTTAATAAACTTTGAGATTGTAAATTTTCTTTGACTAAGGCCAATGGCTCACCAAGGATTCCAAGAATCACTATGAAAATGTCTAGTAGAATTTAGTCATTCCATTGTTAGTCTTTTCCTCCTTCCTTAGGAAGTAGGACATGAAAAGCTGACACTGGTTAGTATGCACTTGCATACTATGCCCTTGATGATTCCCTCTAGACTACCCTTTCCAATTCTACTTAGCCCATCTACTTCTCTGCATGGCGATCTTACAGCCAGAATTATTTTCTGCTTTGTCATATATTCAGAATTGTTTAAATTCCTTATTCATTAATCTGTCCCACATTTTAACATCTCCATCAAAGGCATTAAATTAGACTTCAGGATCACTACATAGTATGAGAAGACTGATAGGGGCCCAGCCTGTCAGGTACTCTCAGTCAGACTCCACAAAACCAATAAGACAGATAAGTCTTCAATGTGTACCAAAGCAGAAAGGGAATAGAGGAGGTGTGAATCTGACTTGCAAGACTTTTGTTTTCTTTTAAAATATGGGGTGATTCATTGACCTTAGGTAAATAAAATTTAAAATCTCAAACATTATAAAAGTCACACACCACCTCTCATAGGTCCTGATGGTGATAGTGCCTGCGGGATAATAGTAAAGAGAACAGATCAATTGTTTAATACCAGTTCTGTACCCTGAATACTACAATTCTGATCTTTTAGGCAAGATGTGTCTACTGATACAATAGAGGCATGACTGTTATAGAGACACCACTTGTTATTGGATTTGAAACTTTTTCCACAAAAGGGAAAATCATGCCTCATAATAGTCTTATATTTTTTTCTTGGTTCTTGATGATATATCATAATATAAAGTCACCTTAAGGATTTTAGTTCCAGCCCAGAGAACTCATCTTAGATTAAGTCCCAGATCCTTCCAGTCTTTATATGTACATGTTCTTGAAGACAAGTGTACAAGGAGAGGAATTCCTGAACAGCTTATGTAGTCATGATGACTCTTTGAAACTCCTCACTCATATTCTTTGGATGACTGTAAAGCAATGTCCTTCAAGCACACACCATATCATAGCTTAGAGGCCTAAACAAGTGTTGCTTGGTCAGCCAAATAACATTGCTGAGCTTTTATTTTGCCATGTCAAAAAATGTTTGGATAAGGGACAAACCTTTTCCTCATTGTTATAAATTTTAGTGATATAACATCTGTAAGCTCTACCTCCAATCAATGTGTCTCTACTTAGACTGATTTAAAAATATTCAAATATTCAGATCTTCTTAAAAACAAGTAATATCTATTTATAACACTTGGCTACGTTGTTGAATTTTCATGTGCAAACCTCAAAGATTTACTTTAACTCTCCTTTCTTTTCTTGATTTTATCCTAATTCCCACTACCAATTTTTACTTTGTTTCCCATTTTCCTCCTTAACTGCTCTCATTTTCTCTGGTGTAAAAACTTAGTGATACACTCACCTCTTGTTAACATTTTGTTGGTGAATTTCATGCCATGTATCTCAATTCTACTCATTTCCTGTCTTTTCTTATCCACCATTTTTGTATCACAGTGTTTCTCAAAACATACCCTTTTGTCCACACATCATTATTTGCAAATGTTTATTGCAATACATCATTAGTCTGGTTAAAGGCCTCTGGCTTCTGCTACACAATCAATAATGGATCCTTACTGGGTATCTTCTTATTCCCCTGTATCATGATCTGCAACTGGTCATTTTACACACTGCAGCAGTTCACATATGAGATAGATGTGGGTCTGTGCCAACTCAAAGCCCTGGGTCTGAGCCTAGATATCAGTTGAGTTGGTCAGCACTCTAGCTCTCCACATAGATACCACCATGTCGAGCTCAATAGCACTGGTACTGCTAGCTCACCCAGTGCCAAAAATGTCAAGGGTCTGGGCCAGCTTTCCATTTTTATGTGCTCAGGGTTCACTTACTCACCTCCATGCCACAAGAGCTAGCTTTACTCTCCTGCTCAGTTGAGGTATAGGGGCCACTTCAGCTCTCATGAACTCTCAGGCAGCTTTCCCACCTGCTGCAGGTAGCTAGGGGTGAGGCAGGGAAAGGGCATCTCTCCAGCTTCACATTATTTATCATGGATAATGAAGTCACAGTAAGTTGTCTCTACATCTCTGCAATGTAAGGCTCTTTATACCATTTCTAACATAATTTCTAATATAAATCATAGAATAAAATATGTATCAATAAAATATATTAATTTAAATGGAGTTTTAATATTGCTTAATTCTGAGGAATTATATAACTATATATGCACCATTTCTATTATTTTATATATATAAATACATGCAGAGACATACATATATATGTATGTATAGTATATGTTTTTATATTCTATATATAGAATTAAGATTTGCTTTTATAATAATAATAATGTATCATGTTACATTTTCATCACTAATATATGCAAAAGAGTGTTTATTCAATTTGTAGCAGATCAGGTCAAACCCAGCACTTCAGAATCTCAAATATCTTAATATCAAGAAATGTTGATATATAAATTATATACATTTAATAATGTATTATGTATGTATCAATATATATCAAAGAATACATATCAGTAATCGAAAAGGACCCTAAGTGTAGTCCCCATTGTATGAAAGAAAGAAGTGATGTGTACACAGCTTGTAGGCATCAAGAGTGTGCCAGGTGCTTAATTAGCTTGTGCCCTTCTCATATACCATCAGAAGTGTTCATAAATGACTTGAAGACAAGGAAACCATGTTCCTCAAAGTTATCTTCACTCACAGAGTTAGAAAGTGAAGAGCAGAGAGGTTCATGCAATTTTTGACACTAGCACATCCATTAACCTACTGACTTTTCTTTCTCTACAAGTTTTAGAGGAAAAATAAACCCACATACCATCAATTAACATTCACATATAAGAATAATGCTTCTATTTTCTGAAATCATTCAAAATCTTTTCTAGTTCCAATGTTGATTTCTATAGAAACCATAACTGATTTATTTTTCACAGAAATGCATGAAGATTAGTGTTTAAAAGTTATCCACAAACTGGTATTTTCAGTCCTGCAAGCAAATGTTTAGTGGGAGGCAGTCCTTTGTGTTTGTGTGTGAGGGGTGGGGGAAGGTCAGACTCAGAGCTTTGTGCATAATATGCCCTTGCTCTACTATCAAACTATACCCCCTGGGAAGATAT
This sequence comes from Apodemus agrarius, assembly GCA_964023405.1. Classification (NCBI taxonomy): domain Eukaryota; kingdom Metazoa; phylum Chordata; class Mammalia; order Rodentia; family Muridae; genus Apodemus; species Apodemus agrarius. The sequence goes on along the minus strand of OZ030013.1, from coordinate 102,356,893 downwards.
TTTTTAGTAGAAGCCTTTTTCTGAGAATATCATAGACTATTTCAGCCACTCTGTTCTATCTGTTTGATCTCAGCAAAGCAGAGCAGATGTAAATGGTAGAGTTCTGAGCTATTCAATTACATTTCATGCACCAGTGACCTAAACATTTCTCCTAAATCTTATCTGAGTTGGTGGCAGATGTGCAAATATCAAAAAATATTCCCAAATTAAAGATGAAAACATAACATGTATTTTGGTTAATACGGCCACAATATATGTAAGTGGTAAAATATGTTACCACTGTAGCAAGAACCATGATGCAAAAGGAGACGCTGTGATTATGTATTCACTATTTATTTATTGTAACTTCTATGGTCCTAGAGATAATACAAATCACAGTATCAATTATGTGATAGAAATTATGTGCTTCCTGCTATATGTTAAACTCCAGTGCAGAGCTAATTGTTTGGATTGTGTCTACACTTCTTTAGCTTATTAGAAACATCTTGGTAATTCACCTGCATCTGTGAGGGACTGTGTAGATAGGTCAATTTATATCACTGAGGTTGATGGTACCAACATTTAAACTTCTGAATTACCAGATGCACATCACGAGTTGATTGGTATAAACCATCTTGTGAATCAAGTAATTGAAGCATGACTTCATGTAATTTGTGGATTATCAATTAATATTTAATCAATTGGTAGGATACATGTCATTGCCTAGATCAGTTTTTTTAAGTTATTTTGGATATGCAGGTATGGAATAGGAATAGGCAAAGAAAGTTACTCATGAATAATCTATCAATTTTATGGTCTCTGTGAATAATGGAAAACTCAGTGTGCTTTTGGGAAAAGATTTGTATAGTGGACTTGAGGAGACAATTCAAATTTCTTAACTGAAATTCCTCCTATATTCTGTTACTGAATGTCAGAGTGTCCAGATACATGACATGAGCAACCCCCTCCATACACATTGTCATTCAAAAGATTAAAACAAGTTTGTTATGGGAATATGATTTTGAGCTATATCATGGGAGCTATCTCCTTGACATTTTAACATAGTGGTTGCCAAAACAACATCTGAAAGATTCTAGCACTAGTAGACTTATCAGTGTATATGAGAAAAATCACATGGGACCCCTTGAAGAACAACAGGGAAAATAAGTCTTCACAAGAGTGAGCACATGACTGGTTCTCCAATATATTGAGTTGTCAGCCCTAGAAACATATGTAGGTAGGCAATACAGACAACTGTAGACTCTTAGCTTAACAGTGCTAGAGAGGCAGAGACAGAGTGAGCTGAGTGAACATATTTAGCATGTGGCAATTATATGGTCATTAGGTCATATATATGTATATATACATATATACACACATATGAAATAAAATGGTTACAGAAGAGATAATGAATTGAATGGGGTGGTGTTGTACATGGGGGAAGTAGGATGAATGAAAGGGAAGTAGATAATATTGCAACTATATTTTAGATATATAAAAAACTCCTTTGTCTGGAAAGATATTTCACCTGAATGAAGAATATTAACTCAAAATCATACATTTGAAAATTATGCAGATTATTAGATGTAAATTAGTTTGATTATCCTTTCACTGACTACTTGTGCCCAGTGTTTGCCACAAACATGCAATATAATGTTTCCAGAATACTGAATTTGTTGTTATCCAGTTCCATACATAGGGTCATCATATGGTCTCTCCTCATCTAAAATTTAATTCTTCCTTTCTGCCTGGTTCTGTCATTTTGAAAAAGTGTTCCACTATCAGTCTCAACTGACTTATTATAGAAATCACAGTCATGCCATGTTCATCGAGAAGTCTGTCTTTCCCTGGATTTATTTTCCTTTTCATCTACCATGGAGTCTGACCATTCATGATCTGGATCATTGAGACATTGGTCATACTGTTTAACTCTGTGACTAATATGAACAAAGCTCATCTGACTGACTTTGGAAAGAAGCCAAAATATAAAATGGGAGCTGCAGAAGTCCTGCAGACCCTGTCAGTGACTCCACTGGTGGATTTCCAGCTAGGCTGTGCCTCTATACAATCTTAATGATATCTGCAGAGCAGGGAGGCTGAAAATGCCAGAGTTCTCCATTTAAATCACTTTGAGTAAAACATGGATTATATGAGCGTATCTGTTGCAACCTTCATGCCCAGTGGTAATTTTGCAAAATTACTGAAAATCTATTTCAGGGCAAACTTGGCATTTAAATTAGGTGGTTTTAATTAGCATCTTGACTGCACGCAGTCAACAGCAGGAAAGGAATGATGGGGAAAATTACATCAGCTTATTTTGTTGTAGAAAAAGTATAGAAGAGTAAGACACAGCAAAAATAACCTGACATAATTTAAAGCAAGATGACATGCAGTTTCTTGGAACCTCCACATAATCTGAACCAAAATGACTTGCAATTTCTTTTAAAAAGCAGAATGATAAGCTTTTTATTCTATATGTAACTTATACACTGGAAGACTCTTTTAAAATCTTCCTTTCTACATTATTCATATGATTTCCATTCCTCTCCACAAACACTGCAGTATTTGTACAGTTATTCTAGCATAGATGTAGTATTTCAAACATGTAATATTTGTCTGTTTCTTTCATGAAATTATGCATAAAATATAAGGCCAGAAAAATAGAGTAAATATCATGAGTCGGGGTTAAATGTGTAATTGTTCTGTAGACTCTTGGGATTCCTAAATATGTATAGTTCAATGCATCACTACATCACCACTTCCCAGGAAAATATTTTCAATGACTATATTTAAAGATAAGGGTGTGATGTGGAATTTTAAAATACTTATTTGTAATGGACAGAATAATTTCATTTATTCATTTTATCATAAAAATATTGTGCAGCCATTTTTCTGTAGTTATGTCACAAAGCTATTTGGGAGATTTTACAGTTCTGTAGCATATTTTAGCACTTGCCTTCTTATTATAGAAAGAATTCTCAAATTCTCATATTCGTTTAGGTACAGTCTAAAATTAGACACTGCAAAGATGAGGTTTTATTCATAATGGAAACTGTCTCTTGCCATAACCTAGAACTTGGCTTTGATGTCAAGTGGCAACATGATTTGGGGAGGAAAAGTCGGCTAAGGGCCTCATTAGTGTGTCACTGGCTTCTTTTCATTCTGTTGTGATGGTGCCTCCTGAACTCAATGAAATTTGATATTACTACAACAACAAAAGAGATTCCATGCATGTAGCGTCACACTCTTGTGCAACAGCTTGCTGAGTTCAAAGCCAACACTGGGCGGCATTCAGAGTGATGACCAATTGCAGAGAGCAGCTGGAAGCATGGTCATTTCAGGAGTAGTTAATGACATGAAAATGTAACTGTGTCTTTGGGCACTTTGCCACCACAGTCAGCATTTGAGCAACACCTAGATATAAAAGTATAGATCTCATTTTTTTTGCAGAAGAAACATTGATATTGCTAGATACTAAATTGTAAAATGGATACACAGTATACTGGAAAGACTTTGGAATTTTTTTCAGACCTCTAACATCTAAGCTAAGCCCTAGTACAGGTGTCATCTTCCCTTCAGGATGAGATGGTTAATGTCTCTGAAACAATTATACTAAAAAATAAAGATGATGGTGTCTATCTGCTACATTGAAGAAAAATTAAAATAATGAAGGATGTGGCGTGTGTGAAACACACCCATAGTAGGGAGGGTCACTCAGAGGATTAACAAAAATTGTGTCTGCTTCTGGAGTGCCTAGTGAGAGCTCAGTGGGTGGATATCTGTAAAATATCCCAAAATAGAATCTTTAAGAACAATAAAAATAAAGATTATTTCCGCAGTCTGTTAAAGGATTCACATGGCAACAGTGAAGGGAATTACATGAATGAACTCTGAAATGTGGACTGCTATTTCAGTCTGAATTTAAAGAAGTTGAAGCCTGAAAGAAACTAAGGATTATTTATATTTTATGTTTTAATGTTACTTTCTGTAGACAATCTATTCCATATCTTTTTCATTTTTTATAAGGCAGGGTCTCACTCCATCTAAAGATCCTCTTGTCTCAGACTCTCAAGTATACCAGCAAGTTCTGAAGCAAGTTCTTAGCCCACCTAAATTGATGCAACTTGAAAACACACATACTCCATCCTGGTCAGTGGAAAATATACATGATGTGCAGGCATGTAAACTATAAAATGAAACATTGGCCAATGAGTAGAAAGTGAAAGAGCTGTTGATGTACCGCTGTGGCAAACTTACTAAGTCAGTCACTCCCTGATATACATCACTGAAAAGCCATGAATTTCCTACCAAGGAAGCTGCGGTAGTAAGTTAAAGATTATTTAGCTGTCTTTCAGTAGGGAGACTATGCTGATTGGAGAAATGCAGACTGCAAAATTAACCTGCAATTTGCTGTACTGTATTCTAAGAATCACTTTTTCTTCTATGACACTATTACATATCAGGTCTTAAGAACCTGGAATGGAAGAGGGAAATCTGTCACTAATTATACATGGAATTGGCAGTCCTCAAGGATATATTTGACAATGAAATTAGGAAGCAGAATAAAATGGCTGAACGATTTTCTTAAGAATAGCTTGGCTTCCATCTTCTGGCGTAAAAGCAGGGACAGTCTAGTAGGAAGATACTCCAACAGCACAATTCTGGAAAAACTTGAGAGAGAGAGAGAGAGAGAGAGAGAGAGAGAGAGAGAGAGAGAGAGAGAGGGAGAGAGAGAGAGAGAGAAACCAGAGTTCACAGTCTACCCTATCCATCAGTTATAAATGGGGCAGAGGCCCCTAGAAACCAGACAATGGCTTTTAGGTAGGAAAGATGAAATTTCTGGTACCCAGTATAAGAAATGGACCTACTGCAATGTACTTTTCAAACACACACACAAACACACACACACACACACACACACACACACACACAAATACTTGAATGTGAATCCAGTCGTAATTTAGAAAGAAGAGGGAAAGTAGGAGAGGCTGAAGAGGTTAAGCCCAATCTAAGCAAATACTATTTCAGGAAGTAACATCAAAGAAACAGATTCCATGTAAGCTTTTATAGCTAAATACTGGAGGCATCATCAAGAAAGTCAGTCTCACACATTGTTCTTTTAAACTCTCTTGTTCCTAACTCCAGGTCATCAGGAAGAATGACCCTGAGATACTTTTCAGTTATAGATCACTTCCCTTAACTGCTGGTAGAGTGCTGGTCTGTTGGCCATTGGCCTCCTGGAAAGTCAGTGAAATACTTTCTGGTAAGAAGTTGTTTAAATAACTCTTTCCAGATCTTTGAAGATTTGTGTTGGAATTTTGATGGGGACTACATTGAATCTGTAGATGGCTTCTGATAGGGTGGACATTTTGACAATGCTAGCTCAACCAAGCTATGAGCCTAGGAGAGCTCTTTGTTTTCTGAAGTCTTCTTCGGTTTCTTTCTTGAGAGACTCGAAGTTCTTGCCATACAGATCTTCTTATCTAGAAGATCTAAATGGGTTAGAGTTATCCCAAGATATTTTGTATTATTTGTGACTATTGTGAATGGTTTTGTTTTCCTAATTTCTTTTTCAGTCCACTTATCATTTGTTTAAAGAAAACTACTGATTTGAGTTAATTTTATATCCAGCCACTTGGGTGAAATTGTTTATCAGCTGTAGAAGTTCTCTGGTAGGATTTTTTGGGTTGCTTATGCATACTATCACATCATCTGCAAATAATGATACCTTGACTTCCTTGCCAATTTGTATCCCCTCAATCTCCTTTTGTTGTGTTATTGCTCTACCTAGAACTTCGAGTACTATATTGAATAACCAACTTTATAATTAATTCTCAAAAGTAAGACATTTTTTTTGCTCATATAAACCCTTCAAACCCATAATTCTTTAAATTTTTATTCTTTAAATACACACATTGATCTATTATCTTAATTTTGTTATTCAACAGTGAGGTTTGTCACCATCACTCTCACTATTCAAAAGTGAATTCTCTCTGTCTCTCTGCCTCTCTCTGCCTCTCTCTGCCTCTCTCTGCCTCTGTCTGTCTCTGTCTATCTCTGTCTGTCTCTTTCTCTCTTTCTCTCTCTCTCTCTCTCTCTCTCTCTCTCTCTCTCTCTCTCTCATATACGCAAGCAGGATTACAGACATGCCACAATACTCAAGAGAAAGTCAGTGGTTTATTGGGTTTTGTGGATCAAACTTAAGTCAAACTTCAGATGTAAACTCCTTTAGCCTCATCCCTCTGTTCTGCGCCATATTTTAAAATGCATTTTTGCTCACCAACAAATTTTTATCTTTAAATTACATTGTGTGTTAGAGTTATGTGGCATAAATGTAGTTAGGGGTTTTATTTATAGCACTGAGATGAGTTTTCCAATTGTATTCAGATAAGCAAATGCAAAGTCTGACTTTTCAGCACTTCTCAGAGGCAGGGTCTGTTAGTTACTATAACCTTTGTTTCAGAAAAGGTCTGAGAATTAGTCATTAATCTGTCTCTTGAGAAAAAGAACATAGAGTATTTTGCAGAGAGCTGTTAATTAATCCTCTCCACGCTCTGGCAAGACAGGGAGTTGGAAATGTCTCCAGTGCCGTGTTGACTGGGAAATGTTGCTAATCGATGTGACAGGCACCAAGTCCAACTCTGCAGATGTAGAAGTGCCCTCCTGCTAGATGATTATAGCTGCTTGTCAAAATGGCCCTGCTGCCTCCACCAGGTTTCTGGGAGGCTCTGGGGGTTTGCATCTATTCTGCTTAGCATCTCCTCTAAGCACGTGGGAGCCTCTGGTTCCAGGTAGAGTGTCCACTCTGTACTGTATGAGTTCTGTAAGCACATGAAGGAATACTCTTTTCTTTGAGATGGCATTCCAAAGCGCTAGGTCTAAATTTCCCTCGGATTGACTCCATTGCACTGAACAACAGCCTCTGTTTAGTTCTTTATAATAATACATATTGTCTTTCATATTGAGACATCCTCTTCTTCCATCTCATAATTTCAAAAAATAAAATAAGCCAGGGAAAATCTGATAGAGTTATTGCTTGTTTAGATATTGCTCCTTTTGCTCCTTCCTTCCTTCCCTCCCTCCATCCCCCTCCTTTCCTTCTTTCTCTTTCTTTCTTCCCTTTTTTTCTTTCTTTTTTCTTTCTTTCTTTGTTTCCATCCTTCCTTCTTCCTTCCTTCCTCTCCCTCTCCCTCTCTCTCTCTCCCTCTTCCTCTCCCTCCCCCCTCTCTCTGTCTCTGTCTCTCTTCCTTCTTTTATTAACTTATTATTTGGATGTAATTTTATCATTAATGAAACATTCCCACCATAGAAGAGCTGGGAGATATAGCTGAAAGGTAAAGTGATTGCCTTGCAGCCATCTGGATCTAGATTTGACCCTCACAACTGGATAAAACGCTGCTTCCATGTGATTCCAGCATTGGGGAGGCAGCCTATCCTACTGGGTAAGTTTCAGAGCAGTAACAGAAGCTGTCTCCCAATAGAAAGAAAGTCGAGAGAGAGAGAGAGAGAGAGAGAGAGAGAGAGAGAGAGAGAGAGAGAGAGAGAGAGAATGAGAAGTTGTCAGAACATGAGATATAACTGGTGAGGTCCGCTTCTGACTACCACATATGTGCTCATGTATACCAGCACACACATGTGACTCTCCCACACTTACATGTCTCAAGCTCAACTACTGATAACATGACTTCATTGCTTTATGGTTTCCTGTGTATCTAGCAACCGGTGAGTTGATCAATATAACCATTTTTTCCTGATTGTTCATTTTGTTTGTATGTCAAGCTGTGCAATCTCCCAGGTGCTATCAGTATAGAGCAGGTAGTAGCAACTTAAAGAATGGAGATGTCCCTTGGAAACATCACCTCCAGGCACATCAGCTACCTTGGGGCTACTGTGGTCTGGACTAGGAGCTATCTATGTTCTGCCCTCGTTAGCTAGGTACAATTCCCAGAGGTTTTCTCTGAGGTACTTGCTGTTCTTTAGTGAGTCACCATTTTGTGCTCGCTTGCTTTCCCTGGAGGACTTCTCATCAGTTTTCATTCCTTGCCCAGATCACAGTTTCAGTTCCTCAAAACAATTACTTATGCTTCAAAAGTCAGCTAAATATCCAGTTTGAAGACATTATCCGAACGAACACCCTACATGACACACACATGTTTATTATAGCCATGCATATTTTTGCATTTGTATGTGTGCACTGAGATAACAACAGCAGAATAGAAGCTGTAGCTCGCATCTTTCATAATGAAGGTTTCCCCAAGTATATGTCTGAAGAGTGATGACAGGAGCTTCTTTGGAGCAGGGCAGATATAATCCAAAGGAGAAAAGGAACAGAGCTAGGAGTTACAGTGTGAGGCTTGACCTGGGATGATTGTTCTACTATCATGGGTTTTATATATATGTGTGTGTGTGTGTGTGTGTGTGTGTGTGTGTGTGTGTGTGTGTCTGTAGTTGTAATGTATGCAAAACGTGGTGTATGCCTGCCTTCTGTCAATTGAGAGAATCTGGGAAGGATTCCCTTCAGGACTTAGCTTCTACATCCCATTCTTCTCCAATAGAAATAAGGATGCTTTGAAGAAACGGCTGCTTCAAAGGAAAATATAAGAAATCACAAGAAACTGTTTATCTTGGAAAGCAAGGAGAATTTCAAGCAATGAGGTTTCAGCATATGCATAAGATCAAGACATTTCTAAATGTAGCTTAATTCATGTGCATAACTAATTATCCTGTTTCTATCCATGTATGGTAGTAGTGGCTCCTCATACTTAAATGAAATTTCTCTGTATATGCATACCTCATTTTTATTCTTCATTCCTCCATCAACAGACAGGTTGTTTCATTAGCCAACTACTATTAGATTGTCATGATAGACATGAGAAGGCAGTTGTCTCTTTGATACATTGATTTCATTTCCTTCTAGTATACACCTAGAGAGAGGAATCTGGGTTATATGGTAATTCTATTTTTAAAGTATCTTTAGAATCTTTTATTTACCTCTCCTATAATGGTTGCAGCAATCTACATTTCCATAGAGGTTCTATTTTCTTAAGTTGTCAATGAATGCTAACACTTTTATCTTTTATAGAGAATATAGGAAGGGGGAAGCATAGGTCTAAGGCTATTAAGTGTCTGATGGATAGCAAATATAAGTCTCAGGGACAAATGCAAACTGACTTTAGTTGATAATGAAATGTTGCAGGACTCTTTCTAAATGAATCAATTTCTAGTTTCCCCTGCTCCTGGCAGACTTGTGGGTGCCTGTAAGAGATAATAGGCAAATTGATTTCATTACAGTACCCATTTTAATATGTGTCTTACAATATCCCATTCTGTATATTAAATATGCATGGTGGTTTTAAATGATAGGATACAATACACACACAGCCTGATGAAAAGGGAATAGTTTGGGACAAACTGAGTTAGATTAACTAAATATTATGATAAAAGGTGACAATCACAAATTGAGCTCATTGAATCAAATGAGAAAAATAAATTGCAATATACGGAATACTTAAATATCATTTAGATCCATTTGTCACTGAGGGCATTATTGGGACAATTGATGACACATGTTTGGTGCATGCTGACTACGTGATGGCTCCAAAGCAGAACTGAATTCCTAGTTGTCAGTGTTGTGTTATGATTATACAGGGAAGTGTCATTTTCTGTAAGAAATACAGCCAATGTTTATATGTGGGAAATACATCTCTGTGGGAAGTTAGCAGAACATCAAATCAGTAATTTACTCCCAAAGAGTTCAGGCAATGTATTCCTTGTACTCTAGTAGTAACTGTTCTGGGTAAGTTTAGGGTTGTTTTCAAAACCAGACTGGAGAAGAAGGAAAGAAGGGAGACAATGCTGAATGTAATATGAGGAACACATGGAAGTGTCCTTCATAGGCGAAAAAGGCTCTGGTTCCCCGAGGCTGCGGCTGTGCTTTGTAAACATCATAGAAGTAGCACAGCTATTTCTGATACCGTGTTCAAAGGTGAAATTGATTGTTATTTGTGCATTATATTTAGTCTAGAGATGTGCAGTTAATTTAAATCCAATTAACTAGAAACGACTTTGGAGTTTGTATTTTAATATGATTATTCTTGTTTTAAAAACAGGAAAAAAACAGCATATTACACTCCTTCCTTACAAGCATTGTGGTTACCTTTAAATTGTACTCTATTAATTATGAGCACAGCTTTGCCTTTGTGCAGTTTGACATGAAGACTGAAATGAATCATGACTAATGCCCCAGGTAGTGTTCTCAAAGGATGGCTTAGTCGAGGTCTCAGCCATTTCTGTGGGTGACTACTTGCCAGACATCTGAGATCTGAAGAGCATCCAAAAATTAAAAACGATACAGAAATTGGAGTAAGAAAGTCTATAGTAGCTTGGTGCTCATTTTCTTTTGTTTAATTTAGAGTGGGGGTGTGGAAAGAGGGTCTTATGAAACTCAGACTGGCCTCTAACTGTCTGTGATCCTGAAGATGGCCTTGGATTTCTGATCCTCCTATCTACTTCCTAAGTACTCAGTTGGAAGTTTTGTGCCACCATGTTCAGTTTATGTAGTGCCAGAGATCAAAGCCATGGGTTTGAACATGCTCTGCAAGCACTATCCCAGCCGACCTACATATTAAGCCTATCAAAGTGAAATTTTTTATTTTGAAACATGCCTTTTCATTGGTTGGTCCTACAGGAAACAATCAAACTGAATAACGTGTTGCCTAGTGTCTCTTTACTTATGGGCTTGACACTGAGCGGTGATGGCTGTGACTTGCTCAACTAAAAGATAAACGAGGAAGGAATTAAGGAAAGAGAGCAAGACGGAAAGAATAAAAAAGGAAAGACCGAAAAGGAATAAATTTCTCAGGGTTTTTAAAGCTGTATGGCAAAGATCAATATGGCAGCAGAGTCAGTACCTACCGGTGACAGCCACAGAAACAGTCCTTTGGTATCCACACATGTACACCTTTACATAAAGGTACAAATCCCATTGGAGGTAGTGAAACCCGGTAGGCTGCTCACCCACTTAAGCACCAACTCTCAATACTGCTATCTTATCTCTTATGTTTTAGCATGTGAGCAGAGAGTATGGAGTCAAACATTCAGACCATGGCATATACTGACCCATCTAAGGAGCCTTCTACTGACAGATCAGCCAGGTTTTACCAAAGCTGACTTGTCACAAGCACTAAACTAAGTGGATGTTTCTTTCTGCTTGGGTGTAAGGTTGCCAGAATTAAAGACTCCTTTAAGATTCCTATTTAACAGCTAGGGAACATCCTCCTGTGGCTCTCAGCATCAACATATCTCTACCCCTTTTAGACTTGTCTCAGCTGAGACATTTGATAACAGTGACTGAGAGAGACCTGACGATTTTATTCAGTGCATGACACACTTTTGGTTACTAAAAAATTAAAGCTATGTTTATTTCAGCATCATTTGTAGAAAATAAGTCAAATGCTGGATTGCAGGATAGTGTTTCTGTAATTACCTATTGAGTCTCAACCTAAACTCAAAGTTAGCATTATGCAGTAGCACTTTATCCTGGGGAATGGATGAAAGTAAACCTTTAGCTCATGTTTGTGTCTAGATCTATTACATATAGAGCAGGAACTGTACCTGGAGATGGATGTACCATTATATATTTTGAAAATACTTTCAAAAAACAAATGCAATAAATGTGCTAAGTATAATTATGAAATGATAACTGAATCATTTAGACTAGTTATTTCAAAGCCCTTTATTAAATGTGATTGCGTATTTTATGTTCATTAATTCATTAAACTTCATTTTAAATGCTAGATAAATAAAGTTCATTATTAATATGTCATAAGCTAAGTGGAATAATGCTACACAGGCCTATTCTTTTTAAAGTGCCTTGCAAGTATTAAGTAATTCATGTACAATGTTCTTTGAGAATAGCTTGCATGATTTAATAATAATTGGAGTAATAATTTTATTATAGATCCTATCTATGAAATATGAATATTTTAAATTTATATTACTTTTAAATTTAGGTTATATATGCTAAAGTAAAAAACATAGATTCATTTAAGTATATATATATATATATAATGGCTGCTAATTATTTAAACTACTGAAAAAATCTATATTTATGTTATAAAATTTTTCAATTGGTTCTTCTGGACTTGTATTTTAGTACTTATGTATCTGAGTATATATGAGCATATGTATGTGGCATTTTTTAAATTGATAATACTAATAAATCAGGTGAAAATTTTCTAGGAAAGTTATAATCCAAATGCTGGACAATGTGAGTCTCTATAAAAATAACAACATTAATAGATGAAAATATTTCAAATATTTTTAAACTATGAACATAGAGTAATGCAAAGAAGCCTATTTATCTTTGTAATGTGCTTGTGTACCAGCTTCCTTTTCAAAATCATCTAAGAGATGGCCAGATGCATTTATCTCAGTTTATCTCATCTACCATGTTAAACATGTAACAATATCTTAGAGAAATGCCTGAATTCCAAGCTAGAGAGAAGTGATTTAATCTAGAGTACAAACAGATTTCAAATGCCAAAAGAATAAAGTCAAAAATATTAACTATTAACAGATGTTTGCATCTAAAAGTAAAAATAAAACCAAATGCAGCTGACTCCCTGTTGATGTATGAAAAGCACACTTCTCATGATTCATTGAGGAGCTATGAGGATTTATCTACCCAAACTTCTAGAGCCAACTACTATTGAATGGAAACTATAAACTGTGGAGAGATATAATAGATAGAATCGTGGATGCGACAAGAAAAAATGAGAGTGGAAGGAATTCTACAGGGAAGGAAAACATTTTCTGCCAATTGTATCAGAGACAAGGAAGGAAAACATAAAAGCTATAGAGAAAAAGAAGAGTGACCTATCAGCCAGATGCAACATGTGAACTTTTATTAAATCCAAATTTAAAGACACGTTAAAGTTAATGTTTAAGAAAAGTATGTAAAACTAGTCACAATATTTCATTAGATTAGAAATACTGTTAATTTTAGGTAATAAAGTTGACTGTGTTCATGTGTGTAACATCACACATATTTAAAAGAACACTTGTTGGGTATAATAAAATTCTTAAGAATATGTATGGAAGGATTGAGAGGAAGGAGATGAGAGCCAATTGTTGTTGAACTCTCTCCCTTTATATGTTAGCTATGTATATGATAAAATTTGAAATGTGTAGGAGTACTCTAAATCTGATTTCTTACAACAAAATTATCTCTGAAGTGCTTTAGGGCAAGTTGCTATTTTTTTAATTAATTGAGCCACATGGTCTTAACAGTATGGACCATCCTCATAGAAAGGATTAAACTTTTTGAAGAAATGTTTTGTTGCAATTTCATTGTGTTTTTTTTCCTCAAAAGCAAGCAATTTCCCAAACATGAGCACTTTAATAATTTATCCTTTTCTATCATTGTAAAATCATCCAGTTATTCCCTGTCCAAAAGAGCATTTTCCAGTTCTCCAGCATGGTACACTCCAAATGCAAATCATTTGTATTGGTTCACTGTTATCTTAAGGTTTTACTGCTGCAGACATCACTTTTAGGGGGCTGGCTTATAGGTTCAGAGATTCAGTCCATTCTCATCAAAGTGGGAGCATAGCAGCTTCCAAGCAGGCATGGAACAGGAGGAGTTCAGAGGTGAGGATAAGAACATATCATGTGCCTTACACAAATTCCCTCTTGTTTCTTTCTCTCTCTTTCTTTCTGTCTCTCTGTCTCCCTCTCTCTCTCTCTTTCACACACACACACACACACACACACACACACACACAAATTCCCATTTGTCTGTTCAGCAACTGACTACTTTTTTTTTTTTTGAGTTGCTAGTTTTTATTTATCTCAAAGTTTTGGTGCCCATGGTTTGGCAAATGATACATTCACACATTTACATATATACATGTTTTAGTTTAAAGCCCCAGCATCATTATTAAACTGCTTAGGCTGTTAAAAAGAGGCTTACAACTGACTACTTTAAAACTACTTTAAAAAGTGTTGAGAAGTCAGTCTGAACCACTGTACATATTCCCTGTTGTCCTTTATCAGCTGTGACAAATCCTCTATCCTTTGTTAGTCTTCACAGCAGTAAATTCTCCAGTAACTTGCCTTGTTTTGCTGTCAACATTTGGGGAGCAAATACAAGATCTTTCTTCAGAGTTGAGGATAAGAACATATCATGTCCCTCACACAAACAGTATGCTCTCTTGTTTACAGCCGTTCTCCCCTTTCAGAGATAACTGACTCTGAATCCTGTATGATTTCCACGATGCAAACATGGAGTGCTGTGTGTTTTCTATTTTTAATTTTTATCATTTTGGCACTCTTTTCTATATATCAGGGTTTTATATTTTAAGATATTTACTTACTATCTATTATCACAACTCTGAAACCATTGATAACGTTTTTTATTTTCTTTTAGTCTTAAAGACTGACGCTTCCTTTCTGATTTACCTTTGCTTTAGATGTAATTTTAGCTGGTATAGGTATTCCCAGAATAAAAATTTTAAAGGAAAGAAAGAAAGAAAGAAAGAAAGAAAGAAAGAAAGAAAGGGAGGAAGGAAGGAAGGAAGGAAGGAAGGAAGGAAGGAAGGATGGAAAGAAGGAAGGAAGAAAGAAAGAAAGGAAGGAAGGAAGGAAGGAAGGAAGGAAGGAAGAGAGAGAGAAAAGGAAGGGAGGGAGGAAGGGAGGGAGGGAGAAGGGAAGAAAGAAGGAAGGATGGGAAGGAGGGAGGGAGGGATGGAGGGAAGGAGGGAGGGAGGGAAGGAGGGAGGGAGGAAGGAAGCTAAGAGCACAACTCTCAACTTACCAAAGATTTCATTTAATTTCCTAATGAAGAACCTAGCAAGAACTTAACAATCGGTTTGAAGAATACTCTAAATAGCAAGGGTACTTATTAGGAATGTTAGTGTGAAAGTGTAAACACAGTCAAAACTGTATTGTCCACATTGGGGGAGGAAGATCAATTGAATGTCTACCAGCTAGAACAAAATATGGAGCCTTTGAATAGGAATTATTTCACATTACCATCAACTATTTGCAATGCATCGAGGTGTAAAGTAATTCCCACAGGTTCAGCTATCAGAGACTGCACTCCAATAAAGCAGTTTGTGTACTGAATCATTTACCCACTACAGCCCAAGCTGGGATAAAGACATCATTAAATGGGCTAACAATATTAAACAAACCTTATTGTTTCCATTTTCCCAGTGAACACTGTTAGGTGATATTAAGTCTGGATGCTTGCTCTTAGTACAAACTAATTTGCCTTCAAGTTTTCAGAAAGCCTGTAGACTTTAGGACAGTCATTCCCCGAGAAAGAGGAACAATCTTCCATTGTTGGTGGGATTCCAGGCTGGTACAACCACTCTGAAAATCAGTTTGGTGATTTTTCAGAAAACTGGACATAGTACTACCTGAGGACCTAGCTATACCACTCCTGGGAACATACCCAGAAGATGCTCCAACATGCAATAAGGACACATGCTCCACTATGTTCATAGCAGCCTTATTTAAAAATAACCAGAAAATGGAAAGAACCTAGATGTCCCTCAACAGAGGAATGGTTATAGAAAATATGGCACATTTACACAACAGAATATGACTCAGCTATTAAAAAAAAAGGACTTCATGAAATTCTTAGGCAAATGGATGGATCTAGAAAATATCCTGAGTGAGGTAACCCAATCACAAAAGAACACACATGGTATGCACTCAAGCTTGCAATACACAAGATACAATTCACAAATCACATGAAGCTCAATAAGAAGGAAGACCAAAGTATGGATACTTTGGTCCTTCTTAGAAGAGGAACAAAATACCCATGGAAGGAGATACAGAAACACTTTCTTAAAGCCACCCACATGTGGCCTAATTGCTGTCATGGATATTTTCAGTGAAAGAAAATCCCTGCAGTAGCATACACCCATTTAAGCTTCTCAAGTACTGAACTGACCTAAATCTAGGAATTTTCAGGAATCTTTTTTTAATCAGGTCAAATGGTCAGTGGGACCAGGTGATACCTTCAGACTACCTGGTCTAGAGAATACTAGCCTGAAAAGTGTGTGACCTTGTTCGCAAAACTTGTGTTTATGTTTTTTTGTATGTGTTGTATGAGTGTGTTGTTTTATAAGTCCTCTAGCATGTTTATCACTTTTTGTCTTTTGTAATCACAAAATGAAGATATATTTAGGAGATTGACTTGCCTGCTGTTCGTTAACCAGAATATAGGCCCTGGATGATGCTTGCAGCCACCAGCTTCCCTTATGTTACTCTTAACACTTTAAAAATATATTCTATGTTTAAATACACTGGCTTTTGATTTATACTATATCCCATGAAAGTGTTTTTTTCAGGGACTACAAAACAAACAAACACCAAGTTCTAACTGTTGTTTTTCTGCCCTCTACTCTATTTCCCCGAAGAACTCAGTTCCTGTAAAAGTTGTCTCAAGAATGATGCACACACCTTGTTGATAAAGTGATTCACGCATTCTGTGAGCCGTTAGATGCAATTTCAAAATTCAAGCATTGCTTTACATTTTCTTTTCAAAGGGATACGGCAGCAGCCAAAATTTTCATCTGGAAAGCAAGGCACATAGAATACGAAGGCAAGTAGGCCGTATCATTTTTGCCATTTAGAGGGCTGTGAAATGGAACTAGATACGCCATTTTCCCGAGAGCTTTCACAGGATGTGATTTTAGATGACAGTACATCATGATGGCAGTGTGGATACAATCCCCTTCTCTCTTACGGGAAGCTTTGAGGAGGTCTATTGAGTGAGAGGATTTAGAAAGCATTTTATTATTCCCAAGCATTTTATCTCTCACTGCAGGCTTTTTGGAAGGTAGTTAAGTCTCCATGCAAACCATTTTAAAATGAAGAGAATTGGTGTGCTGGCTAGCTGAGAATATAACTTAGACTCTGTCTCCCAATCAAACAAACGATCAGCACTATGGCACAGGCTGAAACCTGGGCGAAAAGATCTTGGTAAATGCAGCCCTTCTCACCTAGAGCATGCAAATTTTAGTATTTTATAATATATCAAAACATGTGAGTTAATAGCATTGTAGATGTAGACATCTTGATTTGGTTTTACATGCGTGCAGAACACAATTAGAAAATGAATGATTTTTTTTTTTTTTTGGTTTTTCGAGACAGGGTTTCTTTGTGTAGCCCTGGCTGTCCTGGAACTCACTCTGTAGACCAGGCTGGCCTCGAACTCAGAAATCCGCCTGCCTTTGCCTCCCAAGTATTACAGGCGTGCACCACCACCGCCCGGCCAGAAATGAATGAATTTTTAAAACATGCCTCTGTTTCATTCATTCAATTCTTCATTCATTCAGTGCTGGTGGATTTTAATGGACTGTAGAGATTTGGTGGTGCATAAGGAAATAGTTTCTGTGCCAAGGCCTATAAAATCTAGTAATGAAACAGCCAGAAAATCTGAATGCTACCTTGTTACAAAGGTATGTGTATTAAAAATAAATGTAAAAGCAATTATTATTTCTATTTATAAAAAAATGGAGTTGCTGACTCCTCTGGTAGCATAGAAGCTTAGTAGTAGGAAACCTAGTTATTAGAACCTTCTACTAACAGTATATTACAGACCACATAATATCATATTTGAAAAGAATAAAGAGTTACATGTTTATTGTGAAAGCCAGCCATTGTCTAAGTAAACAATACTGAATTTATTTTGATAACAAATGTTTAATTGGTTTAACTATTTGTGAATCACATTAAATGGCAAATATTTACTCTTAGAATTTAAATCATATAAAGCCTCTTATTCTTTTTTTAAAGATGCATTTATTTATTTTATGTAAGTACACTGTAGCTGTCATCAGACACTGCAGAAGAGAGCATCAGATCTTGTTACAGATGGTTGTGAGCCACCATGTGGGTGCTGGGATTTGAACTCAGGACCTTCGGAAGAACAGTCAATGCTCTTAAACTTTGAGTCATCTCACCAGTCCAAAGCCTCTTATTCTTATATGATAGAATCTATTTGAAATAGATTACAGGCTTACTTATTAAAAATAACATGAAATAATGTCATAACTTCTACTTTCATTTCAGAGGAAGGAACTTTTAAAAAAAAGACATCATAAAATTACAGAATTAATTTACATAATTTAAAAGAAATATTCTTCAGTCAAAAAGGCAATTGACAGAAAACAAACTTAGGGTGAATACATAAGTACAATAAAGGTGAAGGGGAGTTTTTCTTCATCCAGGATAGGCTCTTGAAATAAGACATTAGAAATGCAGTAAAGAAACAGAGGACTTTGAAAAGTACACAGAAGATAGAAAGCATATAAGGCCACACCCATATTTTCGAAAACAGAGGTGGGATTAGTCAGACTCTATTTTATGGTGTTCATCTCCGTAAAATGGGCATAAGAAATGGCCAAGGTTCTCATGCTGTGAAGGTCCAAACACACTGAGTTTCCCAGGACATAGGGATGACTTTGTTTTTTTTTTTTACAAAAATTTTAGTAAAATCCACAAAAGAGACAAAAAAAGCAAATCTGCCTCAACCAGCACCTTTGCTTTTGACACTTTTTTGCTGAATAAATTCAGATGTATTGACAGTAATAATATTGGCTATAATTATGTTTGCAATAAAAAAATTAGACACCATCTGAAGTCCATGGGTGTTACATTATAATGCCAAAGTATGCATGCTCATCTGAAATTATATCAAAATAACTAGATACAGGATGAAACGCACACATGAAAAATGCCAGGATATCTTTATAAAATTTTCTCATCCCTCTAGAAAGCTTTCTGACCCTGAATGGTTATAATTCTAAAGTGGATGTTTGATTTATAGTTCCATATAAAGGGTAATATAGTCTATAACCTAATATAACCTAATGTAAGAGGTTTTTTTAGATAATTATGATTTACAGTACCACAAAATAAATAAGAAAAATCAAAAAAGGTAAATAAATGCCAGTCATTTATGAAAGATATTCATGAATCTTTAAAGACTACCTGACCTCTAAGTTCAGAGAGTATTAATTACAGAAATCAGAGAGTGAATAAACTTTGTATATGTTCATATTTTACTCCTTAGCTGAAAAGGTGAGTTGCTTGTCAACAAATTGAACCAGCTAAATAAATTCATTAGCAAATGATAAAAAAATACTTAAAAAATCTTATATAATATACACCAATTAGTACCTCCCTAAAAATACTAAGTCACAAACTGAACTTTAGTGTGGTCTCATCACCTAAAATACTAAATTAAAATAATGATAATAATAATAATAATAATAATAATTTAAGAATCTATGTCTTCTTAATTTTTTTTCAAATATGCTGAAAATAAAACAGCCAGTTTTAGCATTTTATAATGTTTTCTATACCTACTTTTTCATAAAACCAATGGTATCACCTTCCCAAATCCTCACTTCTACATGCGTAAAGAGGTCTCATAACCTGATTTTCTTTCTCATCCACCCTTTGTGTGGATCCTTTGCCCATCATGGGGGTCTGCTCCATTGCATCTTAGTCCCATTAGCAAACTTGCAAGAGCTTGGAAGTTGCTTAGTAACAAAAGGATGGTTCTCTCTCAACAATGGGGAGGGAAGAAGAGATGGATAATAGCTAGAATTTTTCTTTTTCATGTAATGTATCTAATAACTATTTTGTAACAACATTCTTTTCTCTACATTTTCCTCATCACAGCAGCCTCCAAGCTTGGGGTTTGACACTGCTTTGACTCACTCATTTTCTTCTTTCTACTCCATCACTTCATTCACATCTTTATTCAGAAGCCACCTTCTCAAAAAGACCTCCCTAACAAGCCAAACAAAGCTTTAATACTAATAAGCACATATATGCACACAAGTTATGAAATATCCAGAGATAGAACTGTTCAAAAATACTGGATGGAACTGTGCTCACTATCCACACCACCAATGCTGGCACCCATGAAGGTTTCATAGCTTATGGGACTCTGAGGGGAATGTACACAAGCCGTATCATGTTTAGCCCCAGACTTAACACTGCTCTGATTCTACTAAAAAATTATCATAAGAAAGACCCAAAGAATAAAACAAACTTGATATATGTAAGAAAATATATCTCAAAATAAACAACAAGAATGTTTATAATAAATCAATCATATTCATCTTAAAATATAATAACTCACAGTACTTATGGAAATGCATCCAGTGAAAAGTGTCAAGGCATACACACAAGTTGAAAAGACTGATATAAGTAGATATATCAATTAATCAGAAAATAACTATCTGACAGAATTAGTATATGATGGTGTTAGGACAGCTATTAAAACTTTGACTTTCAAATTATATATACAGAAAAAGAAAATTATGAATTACAAATCATATAATTTTTTCAGGTATATATGCAATTGAAAATATTCTTTCACCATTAGATCTATACAGTGACTAATATGACACACTCTTTATTAAAAAGGTGATATGAGATGCAGTATGGATTTGTACAAAAAAAATGAACATTGGATATGATAATTATAAAGATGAGGACATAATATTTAAATTGATTAAATGTATAAGAAATGTATAATTTAGTCAAATGCATGTGAGATATAAATGTGATAAGCATCAGAGAGTTCAGTGGGATTGTACAGTGTTAATACTGCATGAACAGCAGAGGTAGAGCACTTGACTGTAGATGGCTAAAATAAAAATATACCACAAAGACTGAAGCCACCAAAGGGATGACATCATCAAGTGTGACGACTAGGAATCTAGAATATATTAATAAAGTTACTACTAAAAAATACTTCACAATAAATTTGAAAAAATAAAACTGAAAAAAATCATGGATAAGACTAATAGAAAAATATTATTTTATATCTAAATATAACTGTATCACATTAATAAAATGCAAATAGCCTAATATCCTAAATTAAAAAGTGAGGAATGTAGAATTTGACTTTTTGTTGTTATTTTAGAGGTTGCTGTTTAATTACAGCATCTCTCCCTTCCCTTTCCTCTTTTAAAATCTTTCCATAAGGCCCTGCCGAATCTCTTGCAAATGCATGGCCTCTCTCTTCATTAATTGTAATTGAATACACACACACACACACACACACACACACACACACACATATGTATATATATTTACATATACATATATGCCTAAATATATCCTCTTCAGTCTATATAGCATCACTTTATATTTTCAGAAATGGCTATTTGGCATTGGGCAACAAATTAGTTTGCTCATCCTTGAGGAAGATCACCTCACCTGCTCCCAGTCTTTCTCTGTTGGCTGTAGATCCTTGTGCAGGGTCAAGGTATCATGGACTTTTCTCACTCCAGTTTTTGCACATCTGTTGGTGTCAGCTTCATTCAGCTCATGTGAAGGAAGTCATGTTGGTGAGACTTTGTTTCTAATGGTATGTGGAGACATTTATGAACCATATTGTCTATCGTTTAAAAACCAAGATGAATATTGCAGAGAAGTAACAATTTATTTTAAGATTTATTTATTTATTTTGTATATATGAGTATCTGGCCTGCATGCATGTCTGTGTACAGGTTCTTGCCTGGTGGATATACAGTTAAGAAGATGGTGCTGGATACCCTAGAGATGGTTGTTTAGCCACCTTGTGAATACTTGGAACTGGACCCAGGTGCTCCCTGTAAGAACAGCAGAGCTCTTAATCTCTAGTCCATATCTCCAGTCCCACTCATTTTATGTATCACTTTAATATATTAAGACAGGAATATATTAAAAATAAAATATAGATATTATTAGCCAGTCAAGAAAACAAGCCTTAGCTATATAATAACTTGAGGAAATAAATTTCAAATGAAATATTGCTACGGATAAAAGTCATCGGAGTACTAAGAAAGTACACAAAATGTTAAGAGGGCATTAACTAGTAAAAATTAATCTCATAAAAATATTCAATATAAATGAATCAAATCATATAAATGCAGGAAGAAATAGACACATTCTGCTATGGACATAAGTTAGATGATCGTAAATTGAAGGACAAGCGTTGAACAAAGAGGATAATGTTTGATCAACCCTGTCAGTCAACTTGAGAGGATTTCTTTTAGTATATTTCTGTCAATAACAGCAAAATGCACATTCCTTTCAAGAACATACAAAATATTTAACAAACAGGTATTTGTATCCAGGGTTTTAAAACAAACCTCAATGTATTTAAAAACTATTATAATATGCAAAATGCTCAACAAAACTCAATAGAATTAAGTTATGAGTTCATAAGTGATCTTTGGGAAAACTCCCACATATTTAGGAATTAGCACACCTTTACATAATGCCTACATCACGAAAGAGTATTTTAAAACATTTTTGTGTTTATCTAGAATAAAACCAGAGCACATTAATTTAAAATATCTCATGCTTATTTTTAAAATATAAGCCGGAGAGACCTTGGATAGAACCAAACATGCCTGAGGGGAAAAGGGTCAATAAAATGATTCATAATGATACTCTGCAATATTCATGGATTGGCGCCTAGCCCAGTTGTCATCAGAGGTGTGTCTTCTAAAAATTGATAGGAGCTGATAGTTACCCACCGCCAAACATTAGGTGAAGTTTCGCGGACCCCACAGAAGAGAGAAAGGAAGGATTTTAGAAGCCAGAGGAGTCAACAGAATCAGCTAAGAAGGGTTCATAGAGGCTCACAAAAACTGAAGTCAATCAAGGAGCCTGTATGGATCTGAGCTGGCTCCTCTGGCTTTAAAAAAAAAAAAAAAAATTAAAGGAGTGTGCCACCAGTGCCCGGCTGAGAAGAGTATTTTTTTTTTTTTAAGAAAAGAATAGTGCTTCCTGTTCACTAAGCATTCAAATATATGAGCCAATGGGGGCCATTCGTATTTAAAACACCATAATTATTCTGTAAAGAAATCACATTCCTCCACTCAAATATATATGTTTGGAGGAGTGTTTCTCCCAAACAAAATGTAAACAAAGCAGATACCAACTGCAAACATGTAAAAGAAAAGCTAGGATCAACAGGAAAAAAAAGAGACAAAGCCAAAAGAGACAAAGTATATTTTACAACATCCGATGACCACTAGATATGATGGGTAAAAGTATATCTATACCAGAAGCACTACGACACCAACAACAATTATGTAAAATATGTTGCCAATGGTTTAACACTAGAAGATCCCTCCTGGAATTTATGAACTAATTAAAGGGAAACCAAAGCATTATAAACTTCTCTGGGGATAAAGAACAAATCTGATATTCGTGCCAGCTAAAAATGTTGGTACCTGGGAGTGAGAAGAAATTGTCTTTACTAATGGCACCATTGAAAACCTACCATCGACATCATACTGGTGGGCAAGAGAGATGTCTTCCTTCCCTAGGAACACAAATAAGGAAGAATATTCAGTCCTAGCATTTTTTTTCACCATAGTACTTTGGACTCTGCTCCTAGTAAGAGGAATGACAGACATCAAGCCAAGAAAGGAGAAGAAAGAGTCTTCATTTACAGACAAGGTCATCATCTAAGTGGAAATCTGGATGCAATATAAAAATATATAAATTTTCTACTCACTGGGAGCCTAACAGAATTGCGAAATAAAAGATGAATATTCAAAAATTATATGTCACTGAATCAGCAGCAATTGCAAATCAAAGTGAACGTTATTACCACTTAAAATAGAATTAAAAATATTAAACATTGCTGATAAACTTGACAAAATATAATTAAGACCTGAGCCCTAGGAACAACAAACTGCTAGGAGAAAAAATGATGACTCAAGTAAATAAAAATAAATAACATTTTCATGATGGGAAGAATCAATATTATTAGTATTTCACCAGAGCCAAGTATGAATGAAAATACATAAATAAATCACTAAAAATATGTTTAATAGGAATATAAGTAGCAAATATATTGATTCTCAGATTAAATATAAATGTATAATAAAAAATCTTGATATCTTTTTAGATTAAAAACTCATTCTAAAAATCACAGGGAAATGTAGAGAACTTTAAATAACCAAATCAGCTTTGAAAAGTAAAGTGGATCTAATCATCTGATATCAGACTTTATTACATATTAACAAAAATATCACTCTCATATATTCAAGTAGGTAATGCAATTGCAAAAAAATCTTGATTTTTGTTTTTTTATTTTGACCAGATGCAATATCAATTAGAGAAAGCATAAGATTTTCAATATATGGTGCTAGGATATTTGGACATGTACCTACAATAGTAAATGAATAATGTGAAAGATAATAGTTAATAGAATGAGGACTAGAGATTTGGCTCAGAGTAAAGACACTTTGCACCAAGCCTAAGGTCCTGAGTTTGATCCCCAGCACCCATGGAGTAGAAAGGCTCCAGTGAGTTGTCCTTAAGCCTTCACATGATACACACAAACACACAAACAACAGATACATCCACAAAACACACATCCACATATACAAAACACAAATCCATACACATACATACACACATATATGCATATATGCACATATGCACATGCTACAACATATACATATATATACACATATATACACAAATCCACACACACATATGCACACACACTCATATGTACATGCATACATAAATACATGCATACCACAACATAAACACACATACACACATACCACAACATAAACATACATACACACATATATACATATACACACAACACACATATAATACATACATACACATATATATGCACATATATTCAAACACACATATATATACACATACATACATGCAACACACACATATGCATGTACCTACACAGAGAGAATTAAATATTAATCATTGATTGCTATTAGTATATCTCTGTATAAAACTACATAAATACTTCAAAATTAAGTGTATCAAAATTGAGTGTGAATCTCAAGTCCAAAGCATAATGGCTGGCAAAAGATTTGAATAAACACTTTGAACAATAAAATATATACACAGAAGCAAAACACAGGGGAAATGCTATACATAATTGATTGCTAGGTCTGCAAAAGAGAGAAGGAAATAGGTCAGTCAACATGGCTAAAATAAAAGTGAAAACAATGACTGTATCAACTGTAAGAAATGTGAATAAGGTAAAATCTCTAGATCCTTTAGTTGAAGTGCAAAGTGAAGCACAACTTTGGGAGACGTTTTGAACATTTATTAAAAAGTTAAATATATACCTTTCTTATCATTAGTTCATTAGTCTTATCAATATGCACACAGGAGTATATTTTATGATATTTATTTCATATATAATATAGCACATATATTACATTACACACATATATTCTCAGTAACTGTAAACATATGTAAGCAAGCAAAATGTTTATTAAGACATTTTACACTCAGACACATACCATGAATGAATACATGCCGAGATAAGAGTAGGTTTACAAAATTATAATACCAAGAAGCAAGTTAGAGGCCATCTGAGACAGGTGGGTAGGAAAAAATGGGAATGTGAATCTACAAAGGGATACTTACAAGTTCCTGCCTGTCTCCTCCCCGTCACTGACATTACAATGCCCTTGAGTTTTTTTTTAAATAATGTATGTGTTCTGGGTATCAAAGCCAGGTGTTCATATTACAAGTTAATCCTTTTAGCCATGGAACTCTGTCCTAGAAAGAAATTTTTAGCCAGTGATTTTTCAACTGGGAAGCTGCATCAGCTATGCCATTTTGAAGAGTGAGTCACATAATCAGTTCTTGAGAATTTTACATTTTTCATGTTTTTATTTATTCTTTGAGAACTTCAAGCAATATATTTTGATTACATTCTTTTCCCTCCTCTCAGCTCCTTTGGCATCTCTCTACTACACAACACCACGTTCCTTCTTTTTTTAGAACAAGACAAGGAGTCTGACTTAAGTTTGTTAACTCCTCCTGAACATGGGACCTTTCCTGGAGTGTGCTTAGTATTCCCAGTGACACTCCATTGAAGGAAGTTGATATTCCCTCTCCTAGTAGCCATTAACTATGAATAGTTATTAATTACTATAATTATTAAAAGTTATTAATTCATATTATTTATGAATTAGTTATGGGCAGGGCTTTTCCCCTCTTCCTCTCATCTGTGCTTGAATTTTGTATGCCTTGAGTGTGTGCAGATCTTGTTCATCCCATCACAATCCGTGAGTTCATATGTACATCTGCCCTCCTTTGTCTGAAAAACACGGTCTTGGTATCATCCACTGCCTGTGTTTCTTATAGTTTCTGCCCCTTCTTCAGCATGAATCCTGAAGCCTTCACAGGAGTATGGTATAGCCATCTGTTTTAGGAATAAAGTACCCCACTCTCTGTATGTTGTCTAGTTGTGGTTTTCTGTGTTAATTACCATTTACTGCAAGAATGGATATATTCAGTTAGCAAAATAGTAATAGGCTGGTCTCTAGGTCCATGACCCATCTAGTCTGGGTTTTGTGACTTCGTTGACAGTGGCATATATGAGTTTCATCTCTTATACCTGGACTTAAATACAGTGTAAAAGGCAGCGGGTTCCATCAATGGCGTTCGTGCTAGTTTTCTCCAGTGGGGATATCTTACAGGGCTCCTATCTCAGGAGGCTCATGCATGCTTTCTCCTTCGGTAGCATATATCCCAATGAATACTCAGAGTAAAAATTCCAGTTGAGTACCAAATGGATTTCTCCATGTTCTCTGAATATGTATGTGATACATCTTTAGCAACAGTCTCTTACTCAAGTTGGGGTGGGTAAACAAAATTAAGTGCAATAGTCTATAATGTTCAGGTGTCTATGCAAATCCTTTGGCCAATAATCAAAAATATATATAAGTCAATTCAGATATTAGGGGTTTTCCTTGGTATTCTAGTACTGCATTAACCTCCTCACCCATAACATGATAATTATATTTAAATTGCTTTTCTGTATGTATACATTTTAGGAAGCTTCAAGAGTAGTAGACTTCTATATGACTTTTCAAAAGGACTTTATGATTAGTTTTTTTTTCTGCCCAGATGTTTAATAAAGTTGGAAAATAATAAATGGGAATAGTGGGCTTTAAGTGTTCAGCTATTTGATCACGGCACTTTAGACTTGAAGACTTGAATCTCTAAGACAGCACATATGCAATTCTTTCATTCACTGGAGCTCAGTCTGTAGAATCTGGCCTAAAGGAAATATAATAGACTGGCTGACACAAACAGTATTGTATCTTGTATCGAGGTCATAAATGAACTTATTCTAACTAACAGCAAATGTATTGTTTGAACACCATTTTCTCCCAAGTCACCAAAATTATGAAATGGTTGACTGTATTTTCTATTTGATAGTCTCAATTGTAGGCTTCTGATTTTCTCTTTTGGGAAATGGGGGAGGGGATATGAGGGCACAGGAGAGAAAACACTTACCACACAAGTCTGACAAGCTGAGTTTGATTCCCAGAGCCCACATAAAAGAGGAAGCAGGAAACTGACTACACAAGGTACCCTCTAAACTCCACATGTACAGCATGGCATAGATGCTACCCCCTCACATCATGCAACATCACATAATGAACAGAAAACAAATCCAATTAAAATTTAAAACTATTCAAAAACATGATCGCTGCATTCTTCTTCTGCACATGTTACTTCCTCCTTACAGAGTTTTATAGATTGGTGAATCCACAAATTAAGCAGGCATTAGAATTGCTTTTATAAATGACATTTGAGGCTAAGTAGCAATGCTATTTAGCAAGATAATTGCAGTGTTAGAAGATTTTCAGAGATACTTTTGGTTATCAAGATTCTATTCATCATCAAACAGGAAACAAAAAAATAAATGTTACATGGAAATGTACTGAAATTTCTTCTAAGGCTCTTTCCACATTAAATAATTAACTTCCAGACTTTAGTTATATTCCCTGATTGTTTGAGTTCCTTAAACTGAGTTCTTCACTGCTTGTATGTTAATCTATTAGTACACAATTTCTCTATTTACTCTCTGCTTGGTCAGGTCCATTTTATTTTACTTTTTAAAAGAGTGATTTATACTTTGAGGAAAATTACCTTTGTTATACTTATTTTTATATTATTTTATTTTACTTATTTTTATTTTATTTCACTTAATATACTTAATATTAATATTTACTTTATAATTTTTTATTTTTAGAAGTCCCTCCTCTTATAGCTTTTATATTTATATTAATTTATGATAATTTTACTAGGTTCTTTAGAGAGGATGATTAGGCTCAATTAAAATATAAACCTACATAGGATGAAGACAAGAACAGGTTTCAATTATAACATTTATGGACTTACTAATTCCTCATACAAATATTTGCTAAATCCATCCCACATACTCGATCATGTGCTAATATCAAAAAACCTTTTATTTGAATAATTATTCCCAATCTCATTGAACATTTATTCATTTTGTTTTTCTTATATCTCGTGCATTGCATCAGAGTTAAAATTCATTATTTTAAAAATTAAACTAAAATCTTTCTTCATGTACCTTGTAGTCTACTGAGAGATAAATTCTTGCCTCTGTAGATACATCTTAAAAGACATAACTGCAATACAGAGAATTGTATTATATATATATATATATATATATATATATATATATGTATATGTGTGTGTAAGTATTATTGTTATATAGGTTCACATAAACATACAGGAAGATATATGGTTTTAGTTATTTTATTAATCTGATTAGTAATATACTGTTCCATTAAGGTAAATATAAAAGTCATTCTAAGCCTTTCTATTCATTATAGAGTCTGATATAGAGGGATGATAAGTGATATGTTGTTATCTACTTGTACAGAGAATAGGAAAGAGGGTTATAAGCTCTCAGAAATCTAGTTAAGTATTTTTAACCTGCAGATCTTTCAATAGGCCATATCTCATAAAGTACAGCCACCTCTGAGCTATATGATGGAGGGAGGACCAATCTTTACATTCAAGTCTTCAGAGAAAAACCAAAATCCAATTGTAGCACAGTAATTTTGTATAAATATCCCACTGTTCATGGGGTTGAAGAGATTGTTTAGAGTTTTAAAGTATTGCTTCTTTTTCAGAGGACCTACAATGAATTCCCAGAACCGACATTGGTAGCTCAAAACTATCTGTAACTCAGGCCAGATCAATCTGATCCTCTCTCTTCGCATTGAGAAGTAATGGACTATGGTATACAGATATACGTACAGGCTAAATACCCATGCATAAAAAATAAAAGTAAAGAAAGCTCTTTTTAAAAGTCACACTACTCAGCCAAGGTATTCTAAAGGGTATAAATCACTACTCAAAGCACTGTATTCACCAATCAAATATGAAAAGAAGAGTTAGTGCCCATTCTCCAAAGCATGATCCTTTGGAATTTAAATATTTTGACATTGAAGTAATAATTTTAGATACATAGATGTCTTATCTATGGCTATGATTAGAGGTTCTCAAGGAATATTTGGAAAATAAGTACTCCTTACCACAGTGTTTTTGTGCAAATGAGCTAGACAAAAAATTGTGAAGCCAATAGTGGTTGATAAATGATCAGCAACCATGTCATTATTTGCACGTTTCATGTGTTTCTATGACAATATGTTTGAGTTGCACGTTCCAGGGTTGCTGCTTTTCACTCATTTCTTTAACTGTTTGTTAAGTGATTTTGGTACATGAATGCAGAGGAAACGTGAAACTCAGGGATAAGTGCACCCTGCAGGCTACTGATGGTGTGGCCATCAGATAGAATTACACCTTGTTTTATAAGACTCATAAAAACAGGCACAGATCTGTAAAAAGCTATATTTATTATATTATTAATATATGTGAAACACTTCATGATTGTATATGAATTAACAGAAGCTATGTGATAACCTAACCCATAACAGATATTCAGACACAAAACAACTGGACCCTGGCATACCACTCCTGGGCATATACCCAGAGGATTCCCCTGCATACAATAAAGACACATGCTCCACTATGTTTATAGCAGCCTTGTTTATTGTTTTTTTGTTTTTGTTTTTTTCGAGACAGGGTTTCTCTGTGTAGCTCTGGCTGTCCTGGAACTCACTTTGTAGACCAGGCTGGCCTCGAACTCAGAAATCCGCCTGCCTCTGCCTCCCAAGTGCTAGGATTAAAGGCGTGCGCCACCACTGCCCGGCGCAGCCTTGTTTATAATAGCCAGAAATTGGAAGGAGCCCAAATATCCCTCAAAGGAGGAATGGATACAGAAAATGTGGCATATTTATACAATGGAATACTACTCAGCAATTAAAAATAATGAATTCATGCAATTTGTGGGTAAATGGTTAGATCTGGAAAATATCATCCTAAGTGAGTTAACCCAATCACAAAAGAATACACATGAAATGCAATCACTGATAAGTGGATATTAATGAGCCCAGAAGCCCTAAATACTCAAGGCACAATTAGCAAGTCAAATGATTCCCAAGAAAAAGAAAGGAGAGGATCCTGGGCCTGGAAAGATTGGATCGAGTTTTGTAGACCCAGAACAGAGAAATAGTGGGGGGGGGATGATTGGGGAATAGTTGGAGGGAGAGTGGAATTATGGGACGTATGGTGGGGGGGGACTGGGAAAGGGGAAAGCCTTTGGAATGTAAACATAGAATATAGAAAATAAAAAATTAAAAAAAGAAATATTCAAACATTTGTCTCAAAACCACTCAAAAAATTACTTCAGTAATTTTCTCAGAACTGAAGAAGGAGGGATTCAGCTTTAGCACAGAATAACCACATGACATTTCAGGAAAAGAATGAGAGAGCCAGGAAACCAAAAAATGAACCAAGTACCAGGATTATAACTACTGTTTAGTATTATCATATAAAGTCTCAACTTCAAAATCAAAATCCTATTAGAAATTAGCATCAATTAAATATGTTCTAAGAGCCATAGATGGAATAGGGTGATAGGCTCTCTCTCTCTCTCTCTCTCTCTCTCTCTCTCTCTCTCTCTCTCTCTCTCCCTCCCTCCCTCTCTAGATAAGTATTGAAAGCTGGTATGAAAGCTTCATACAGCTATAGGGATCACAGATGTCCATAGACTGCTCTGTATCTTCCCACATGTGGCATACATCTTTAAGTCTAGTCTTTATGAGTGTACTCCAAGTGTGAAGAGAGAATACAGTGCTGGGAGTAGCAGCTTCACTAGAAGTTTTTTTTTTATTCTATGTGGAATCTGGAAATGCTAGTTTTTCCATTCCACATTTAAAACATCACAGTCTCTTATTATTTGAGTAAAAAAAATGATAGGAAGTAAGATAATTATCCTACTTAAAAACTGAATTCTAAAAGGACTTAATCTACATTAGTGGGTCAAAGAATAGAAGTTGCAGAGTGAGTGCTGACCATCTATCTCCCCATGGGAGTTCTGCTCTTTTGGGGCCTGTAGGAGTTAGAGCTGAGCCTACCTAAGCAAGGGATAAGGTTGTTAGTGGTTGGATGGTATATGGCAATTTGGCTTGAAATTGTGGTACAAATCACCAGTGTGGGTAGAAATCTTGGAGTTGAACAGGCTTATTAGGGAGGAAGTATGAAGGACATCGGGATGTATCTGGAAATCTTTTCCTGAACCCAGTGAGAGCAAATCTGGACTAAATTCTTTGAACCTTTAAGTCATCAATCCCGATCAACATAGAATGAGATAGCATATCCATTGGCTTCTTTTCTTTTTGCAATCACAATGTTCATTAGGCTTAGAGAGAACTATTAAAAGAATTACAATTTATCACAAGCTTGCTATGGTTGGGGAGATATGTTCTTCTCTGCAGAAGATATGAGTATCGTCATAAGAACTAACAAATAATGAGAATAATAGACACAGGTTCTCTCTGAAGATGCTTTGAACTACAGTTAAAACATATATGTGTGTGTGTGTGTGTGTGTGTGTGTGTGTGTGTGTATGTGTGTGTGTGTGTTATGCTGACTACCACTATAAATTTTGCCAGGAAATAAACATACCAATGATGATGATGATGATAGTCAAGAAGTATTCTCTGGGTCAAGAGATATGACCAAGCCAACCAATTAATATGACATTGACCTCTGGAGAATGTACAATTGTATGAGCAGCTTGGATCAACAAGATTGACAGTCTTTCATAATGAACCTTGGGATAACTGGGCATATGGGAGCTTAGCAATGGCAAACCTCTGTTTTAATGTCTACAAGTGTTCAATTCTTCTACTTTTATGCTTACTTGTGTACATGTTCCTAAAGGTGTCTTTATGATCTGGATAATGTCATAGAGGATGTACAGATGCTGCTTCAATATTTACACTAGAATTTGCTTTAGAAACCACACTCATTTTTGCCATTGTTGTCTGCACCAATTCTTCCCACCTTCCCTGTGTCAGATAGTGCTTTAGTGTAATTATACGAGTATATTCTCTGGGCCAGTAAGAAGACACCAGTACTTTACTTACTACAAAAAAAAAGTTGATTGCTTGAATTCAAACCCTAGATTGCATGATGGCAAAATGGAACTCTAACTTCTCAAAGTTGTACCCTGATCTCTATATGCCCATTCTTGTATCAGCATGAACACACACATACACACACACACACACACACACATACACACACACACACACACACACACACACACACACACAGTAATAACAAGGATATACCCTAACAATCAGTCCAGTAGGTTGTAAAATGTTTGAGGCTCCCACCCAGAGATTGTTTGTATAATCACTGGTGGATTAGAAACAATTTGCTAATGAAGACTTTCTTTTAATTATTGGGGAAAAGGCATTCATTAATTAACAGAAAGGAGCCCTGGTTTTATCCAGATTAATTATGGCTGGGAATGGATCCCAAGCCTACTACACAGAAGCTATTTAAAGCGATTATACCAGCAGCATAGTCAAGCAGCTTGAGGTTCAGTCTTAATAATGTGGACCATGGCAATTAAGTTGGAGCTTATGCATGGATTTCTAAAGGACTTGATAACTCATAAAACTTGATGTAAAATTTTCAGTTCTTCTCAGCTTCTCAAAGGGGTTCATGATAACAAAAAGCAGACAGAAGTTTCTTGACTCACTGTCTTCCAATGCCCTACAGTACACATTCCAACACCTGTTACTGTAATGTAATGGTTCAAGCAAACACTATTACAATGGTTGCATTCAATAGCAAGATAATTGGAGCCCTGCCGTGAAAAACTGCTGAGACAACTAGATCTAGTCTCTTGTTCCAGTTTTGCTGCTGAATATTTTCTTATCAGTCTTCTACAGTACAGGACCTGTAGCTTATGGCTACTCATGTTTCCTACTCCTTCGTTCATCATAGACTTTCACTGTGGTAACTGGAAAGTCACACCGTGCTCAACCGACTCCCATCTTTTTCCATTCTCAGCTATTTTCAAAGTGTTTGCTTTATTCCCTCACAGACTCCTCACTGTCCCCTATATCTATCTCCTAATGACTGGATTTTATGTGATGTCCTCCTCTCCCCTGAGCATTTACTCCTTCAGCTCTTGAAAGATAGCATATCTATAGGAGAAGGTATGGTTTCCCTAATTGGTTCTTGATTTGGTCAATAAAGAAGAGTCAATTGCTGGGCTAAGGGTAAAGGTGGGACTTCTAGGTTACAGGAGTAAAAGAAGAGATGCAGAAAAAGAAGAGGCTTTTGCAGGCATTCTTTGGAAGGAGAGGAAAGCCATAATCATGTAAGGCATTGAGGGCACCTAGGGCAGTTGGCTCTGGTGTGAGTTGTGACCAAGGAGGTTGGCCAGAGCTAGCAGATAGCTGATAAGATGAAAGCAGGAGATTCTATGCCCAGCAATTGTGTTATCTGGATAATTTTAAAATAATAAAGCTGTCTAGTGTTTTTCTTTGGTGGAACTAAGTTGGGCAGGGGAAAGAGAGAAGAGGCAGTTGGTTGATAGTGGCTTGGCCAAGCTAGACAGGAGAAAGATGTACCTGGTGGAGCCCAGACAGCAGTTTTTAGACTTCCCAGGTTGGTGGTTTGTATTAGTTGTGTCTGATCCTGGGCTAAGCTGGATTGAACAAAGGGAACCAGGAGAGATTGGAGCATGGGTTGAGTTCCTGGGAAGATGGTAGTGTGTATTTTTAAAATTACGAACAACACATATCATCCTATGAGCTATCAGATCACAGCATATCCTATATCAGCTATTTTTATCTTCCCAACTGTTCTCATGTTTTTTTGTTGCTGTTGTAGTTGTTAAGATGTTGGTGTACCTCATTCCGGAACCATGATAGGCCCACTCCTATAACTTTCTCTTCCACTCATAACCACCCCTGTGGATACCTACAAGGGCATCCACAGTTATTAAATGCTAAAGTGTGGCCAGTTACATATATTCTTTTCTTATAGAACAGCAATTCTTTCTTATCTGTAATTTCACATTCTGTGATTTTAGTTACCAACAATGAACCAAGATGCAGCATGAAAAATGAAAAATTCCAAATATGCCTTGAATTACTGTTATTTAATTATATGATCATATATCGTGTAGTCTCACTTCCACCTGCTCAAAATGTAAAGTGTGTCTTTGTCCAATGTATATAGTCAATATATGCTATTAGCCCTGTAGCAGAAGGGGGGAAAAAGAGGGAAGAAAGGAGGCAGGATTTGGTACATTTTTTATTACAGTATTTTGATTTTTTCCATTAGTATTATCAATTAATCAATCATGCCATATCTGTGTAGGACAAACATTTTATAGAATTTAATACTACCCATATTCTGTGGAATCCACTAGGATTGCTCAAAATTTTCCTCCATGGCAGTGATTACCATACTTTGTTCTTTCTTTGATGAGATATTTTTAGCTATTTGTAAACACAAGAATTTGTAATAATTTTTACAACTCAGAACTCTTCAGTGAGCTGTTGGCTTTCATAACATTTTCCTATACTATGTCAATGGTGCATTGAATACAACTGCTCACAGCTAAAATGCTCATTATCCTATTTAATCTGCTCATTGTTTAGGGCATAGTTCTAAGGTATTACCCATCTCTGTCATCTCCCATGGATTAATAGCTTCAGTATACTCTCCTTTACTATCCATTTTCTTCTTCGCCATACATAAAATTGGATTTCATGTTTCTCAAATAAACCTATATTCCTTTATATGCATTTTCCATAGAGTTGAAGTAACTATTCATAAGTTTATCCTCTAAAGCTGAGTAATTTTTAATTGGGTATTGCTAAATATCCAATCTCTTTCTTTTATGTGAATATACTAGGACACATTTGTAGACAATCATGACAGTATGTGACATATAACAAGTACAGGTTAGTAGGGCATTTGTACCTCAAATATAAGCATTTGAATAGCAATAAATCACAATAGACCACTTTCTTCTTATTAATATTTCAGGCCTACATTAAAAAGAGATATGCATCTAGCTTATGTATACTACAATATGGACTCAATTTTCTTTCAACTGTTAGCCTTGAGTTAGCACGATTTGTTCTTTAAAGTTGGAAGAGCTCAAAGCCCAGGTTGAGGCAAAAAGGAAGCTGAAACACTTGTGACCAAGCTTTCCTTTTGAGGAACACAAATATTTTTGTCTTCCTATGAAAAAATGTACCAGCCTAAGGTGACACCATAGTTTTAGTATAAATGTTCCTTCCATTTGTCAGTTCAGTGGTCAACTCAAAGGTTGATGTCCCATCACACTGGCAGGGCTTGTTAATCTGAAGATAAAGTTCTTTGTTAGCAGTGATTGAAATTTTTCAATGGTATAAGAGTGATCACAGTAGTTATCATATTAGCCTTCAAAATATTTAAATACTACAGACAAGACTTGTATGTGATTAATGCAAAAACCTGAGAGAATGCTAAAGTAAAGAGAAATGAATTTCTCTAAGAAGCACATTTTACCCAGAATTCAGTTTGCCATGAGTACAATGTATACAATACAAGAATGTTTATATGTGTTTGTATACTTTGAAGTTGAAAATTTCTCTTGGTTGGGTGGGTGTATAACAATGCTTTTCACACACTCTCCTGGTAAAAAATTGACAGAAGCTATAGTCGAATTGACCTAGACAGCTATCATGCTGAACATGCAGTTTTAGAGCTCTGAGCTTGTCTATCTAGAAAGACCGCTGCCACTATTTCATGTCCCAGTTGGAACGATCTACCATTAATTATATTTTATTACATCCAGTTTCCCCAAAGTTGTTAACCAGTATCTCTTATAACCAGCTTTCTGTCTAGCAGGTATATTATGAAGGTGCCTAGTCCTCATCACAAATACT
The DNA here is from genome assembly GCA_964023405.1 of Apodemus agrarius. Lineage (NCBI taxonomy): Eukaryota > Metazoa > Chordata > Mammalia > Rodentia > Muridae > Apodemus > Apodemus agrarius. The sequence continues at coordinate 102,320,735 of OZ030013.1, read as the reverse complement.
TCCAAATGTTTAAGAGTTCTCTCAGAAAGGAATTTCCCAGTCCTTCCTAGGAGGCAGAGGTTTGCAGGGGCTTTAGGTGACGTATGTGTGAGCAAAATACTGTCTGCTCTCATGATCTGAGAGATTAGAGTATGCACTCCTGAACTGTACAAATGTTGCATTGCAGGTCATGAACGCATGACTAAGTGAGAACTTGGGATCATGTTAGAGGTGAGGATCACTGAACTGAATGGCTTAGCTTTCAGTCAGGAAGTAGGAATTGTCATCTCTGAACTGTGGTGGCTGTAATTACTCAAGACATCGTTCAAGGCTCCATTTATTCTTTATATTTCATCAGCTCCTGTATTACCATGACAACATCAGATCTGGTGTTTGTAGAAACGGTGATGTGTTTAGTTAGATCCAAATATTGACATCCTGCAAATGGAGTATCTCAGCATCACATAAATATAAAGGAACAATTATGAACTTTCAGTAAGGGATAGAAGATGATGATCATTTCGAATGGAGATGAATAGAACAGCAGTGATAATTCCAGGAATAACAAAGCTGAGTTATTTTGAAATTGAGGAACTTGGAGACTAGTCCTTCTCTAACTTCAATTTGTACTCTAGTGAGGTCCAATTTCTTAAAAATAATGAGTTTTGAAGGGATTGAACAAAAAAATGTATGTTTGATACTTTATTTTCTTGGATATTCTGTTTGAATTTGCTTGCCCAAATTCCCTACCAATTACGGTTTATTTACTGCAGAACTCCAGAGCTCCCTAGCAATTTGCTGTGCTGAGACTTTATGTGATTGCCAGTGGCAAATTCCAAAGCACAAAGAAAATTTGCCTTTGGCAGTAATGGCTCCTCTGAGACACATTCATCAAAATTTGAAATGGGAATCAAAAGGTTGGAACATATGGCTTCCTTCCCTGTCCTCCTTCAGAGCCCAGGTGACAGGAGTTTTTTCCAATTAAAGAAAACTGAGAGTCACTTTGTTTGGTTACATTTGCTTCAAATGTTTATTTTCTTAAAGGTCAATGCACCTGTGATCAGGTAATCAGAGAAACAGTGTGCTACTTCTCCACCCTCAACCACTTCATCCATCACACTGACTTCCATGCTAACTTCTCACAAAGCAAAGTGAAACTGCTCAACACATGCTGGCCCAAAAGCAGGAAGAGGCTGAGAAATAGATTTTGTACAAGACCTAGCCTCAGTGAACAAATTCCTAGGGCCCTGCTTTATCTAAACCAGCCTGAATTTCCACCAACTCCCAATAGCACAATTAAGTTATGACTTTATCAGTGTACCCATACATTAGATCAGAGTTTGTATGATTGCATTATACATCAGTGATTGGATCTACCAGCTAAGGACTGAGCATCCAACATATGAATTTTGTATGGAAACATTATGACTGGACCATATCATCACTCTTTCCCTGCCCTCGGAATCTTACCAGAACTTTACAAAATGCACCAGGCTTCACTTTAGTTCAACTGAGGTTAACTATGAGCACACCCTCCTCCCTAGATACTGTGAACTTTTTGAACATTAGGAAAACACTATTTATTTATTTATTTATTTATTTATTTATTAACTAAAAGGTTTTGTTTAAAATTTTTTTCTCATATAAATAATTTACATTAATGGGAGGGAGACAGGGTGGTGCTACTTCATAATTGACAGTTGTAAGGGTAATGTCTGGATTCCTGGGGTTCTTCATTAAACGCCTGTCAGTCAACCAACCAGCCAAACTGGAAGCTGTTTGGAACATTCTGGAGAGTCATTGAGGAAACTATATATCAGTTCTCACTCCTGAAGAGATGACTCCAGTCATGAATCTTTCAAACAGTTGCCTGAGATTTTCCTCACAACCATTGTCAACATGTGAGAGAGTATTTTCTCTGGTGGCCACAAGCCGAGCAACTATTATGAATGATGCAGAGGAGGTATGCTATGATTGGTGCAAACCAAATCCCTGGTGCCATGAAGTTTGTAGTGTTTGGTACAAATAACCCTTTTTCTGGCTAGATAAGCAGGTTGTCTAGCTTTCTCTGTGAACTCATGGGGAGATACTCTCTCTTAAGATTTACCACTAGTAGAACAGTTTGAACTGTCAACATGAATGGAGACTTGGCAGTGGTGCCAGCAGAACTGTAGCAGCAACAACAGTGATGGTATAAGCTGGTACGGAGCTACAGAATTGTCTGACCAGTGGCAAAGTAGGAATTTTGTAGAGGGTGTGTGTAAATGTAATTCTGTCCTCATTGGGACTCTGTCCTGGTGACTTCTAATCTCATCAGGAATGGTCCATCTTCCCCACAAGTGGTCTTTCTGGGACTCCATTGGATTGGATGTCCTGCCTCCCCTCTCCTCTTTCCAAGATATTGGCTAATATTTATTAACCGATCAGAGGTGACAAAAAACAATTTTTAAACAACATTGTGACAGGAGATGCTTGACAATGCTAATGTCCAGACTGCAGGCAGATCTCTGGGCACAGTACTCAGCATCTGAAAACAGTACACAAAATCATGCCCTACCAAGTATGCCTGGACACCTTGGTAGCAGTAGGAGCAGAGCCGCAGAAAGGCCTCGCCAGAGAGGAAGCAGTAGGTGATAGCAGAGGTTTTGGCAGTAGTTGTCATCTAGGGAGCCATGGGAGCAGGCACAGCAGCAGCAACAAAGCAGAAGAAGCTGAAGAGCACTCTGACTGTTGAATAATGTGCAGACAGAGTTCAGACTTTGGTCAATGGTCTACATGTATCCCAAGCTAACGTTGAATGCAGTCTACTGTAAAAATATTATACTTAAAACATTGTGAGGTTGGTTTTGGTAACTCCACCATAAGCCTTATAGATGACATGGTCATAAAATAAGGTCAACATGTTAGATGTGAAGGTTGCACTAATCTAGATTCTAAACTTGGATCTGTTGATCTCTGATAGTGTGATTTTGGGTGCAAGGCTTAATATCTCTCTTATGTGGACCTCACATTCTGACACTGAGATAAGTAGCATTTCACCTGGATTGAAGTCACTGACCATACAAGAACCATAAGGAAGATTCGTATTCAAAAGTAAAAACAGCCTCAGGCAGATTCTCATGTCACCTGAAAAATAATAGACAAGCAGTAAGTAATAAGTTGCACATATGTCTAAATCCATTTAGTATAAGTAAACATTCACAGAATCAAGCAAAAATATTTTTTGCTGTTATTGTCCATCAACTACCTCACTACCTGTTGTTTACCTACCTCAGATCCAATGGGCATAGCTCTCAAATCATATACTAGGGTTCTTTTGTTCTTCTTTGCCCTGGCATTTCCAGGAAATCTGCACATGTCTCAGAAGATAAATAAGTTACCCAAACACATACCCAAAGAAGACAAACCACTATCATACACTTTAGTTTCCATCCACATACCAATCTCACCTTTGTCATTCACATCACCTGCAGAAGGAACCATCAGAGTGTTTTCATCAACTTTATAATATAAAACAGTGATAAAAGCTATAAAGTCAAGACTTCGTCATGTGATTGAACAAGTAACATAAATATTCTGAAAAGAAAGAGGTCTTGAGCAGACAAGGGAGCTGGGAAAGAGTGTTTTACACAGAGAGAATAGAAGGACCAAATATTCCCTGGAAGGAGGAAGCTTAGACTATCGGGAGAAAGCAAGAAGGCTTACAGAGCTCAGGAGAAGATGAAGTTAGGAAGATTTAGGAAGTCACTCGGAACTTTTGTAATTCAGTTAGAATTGGCTGGCCAGGATTCAGAGTTAGAGAAACTAAAAGCATGAAAGAATTAGGGATAATAATACCTTAAAAAGTACATATGAAAATATTGCTGTTTTAAAATCACCAATATTGTCTCAGACTTGTTTGTTTTCATTGTAAATCTGTTAGAATGGCTTGAGCCTCCTTGTTTGGAAGATTAATAAATAACCACAATAGCAATGCATCACTTTGATTGAAAGCCAGAGGTTCTATTAAGGTCATCTAAGGAAAACGGACTGACTTTCTGTCTCAGTGTTGGATGTTCACACTGTCTGTCCCCCTAAAGGTGAGGGACTGCATACATCCCCCTGAACTCATGACCTATAGCACCCAAGGCAATGGAGAGTCTTTTTTTTTTTTTTTTTTTTTTTTTTTTTTTTGCTGCTTCCTTTTGTTCTCCAGTGGAAACCCCTGGATTTTCATTTTGCTTTTGAACATCACTTCTTTAGTAGTTTAAAGCTGCTCTTGGAATGAGTTAGTGTGCTTTGTGATCTCTGAGTCATGCC